>PVJX010007533.1:0-70554 GCA_004027295.1 Dolichotis patagonum
TGTATTTGCAAGCTTTAGAAGGGGCTCTGGGTATAATAGGTTACTGGGCGAGGTATTAAATACACAGGATTGATAAATCTAAAGTGACAGGTAACAAAGTGGTAAGAATTCCCCAAGGATATCAGGCAATTTCTGAGAGCACTAGGGAACTGGGTAACTAGTGCACTTACAGCTCACAAACTGAGACCTTTATTTCACCCCTGTTGATCTCTATGGTTCTGCTTTATCTTTAATTGGAAAGACAGGTGCTGACACTGGTTATGGACTGTCAAACACCTGAACGAAATAATAAAACAGGGTGGATACTCTTAAAAATCCTTAACCTTACTGGGTAGTTTGATATGAATGAGATTAGGAAATTATTTATGGGAGAAAATAAATATTTCTAGTATCACAATGGATAGTCATCTCCGTAAAGAAGCAATTGACCCTTGAAGATGCAAGTTTTAGAGACTCTAGAAAAAAATTGAAATAAAGTCACATTTTTCTAAAATGTTAGTCCGCAAGGACTAATCAATTATAAAGCAAATAGAATATCATACTTGAGATGGGGAAAGACGTTTGTTTTGTGACTATGTTTACTCAAGAATAGCCCTTCTGTACCCTTAAGAAAAAAAGGTACAATTAATAATATAATCTCTTAAATATATGTATATTTTTATCTTTTTATATATATTTAAGAGATTATACTCTTATATTTATGATTATATTTTATCTTTGTACTTAAACTATGTATATATTTAAGTATATACTTCATGTCTTAATCTGCTAGTGAAAAGACTTGATATTTCTTTTGCATATACAATATGGTTTTTTTATCTCTATAATGACTTCTACAGAGGCCCGATGTGCAGCAATAACCCATCAAGGTTTGAGAATGTTATTATCTACAAGAATCCAAGTCAGCAATTGAACTTGGGTATGTATATCTACAGTCTGATACTTCGCTGGCTTATTACCTTTAAATGAATGCTTCAGGCCTAGAAGTAAAAATGTGAATGATCCTTTGCAGTGATATAATTACCACCAGTAAAGACTTATCTGTGATCAGCAGCTAATACTAAGCTTTGAAGACAAGCACATTCTTAAACTTGACAAGCAAGACTGCATTCCTGTGTCTTTCTCTGAAAAGTAAAGTCTCTCTTATTTCTGTAGAAAAAATATCCTATATTTGCAAGTGTAAGAAAAATTAAAAAGGTCAGGCTGGATATGGTGGCACACACCTGTAATCCCAGCACTCACAGGCTGAAGCAGGAGGATTGCCACAAAGTTGAGGCCATCCTTGGCTATCAAGTGAGATCAAGACCAGCCTGAACTGCTAGTAAAACCCTATTTGAAAAAAAGAGACTAGATAAATAAATAAATAAATAAATAAATAAATAGCTTTTTTTTTCTTCAAAGGAGTAAGGAAAAATGAATTGACCATCGGTCAAACTATGCTCGAATAGCAAATTTGTGAGATTCAGGGAAGCCTCAGTAAATTTTTGATTGTCTCTTAATTTTCTGGCATTGCTATGGGCAGCTGAGTTACATAGAAATATCAATAGGCAGTCAGGGCTGGGACCGTGAAGAAACCAGTGTAGAAGCACATATACCTTGTAACTGTGGGAGAGACAGCGGCATCTAGCTATGGGTCAGACCTCAAGGTAAAAGATCAAACAAATACACCCACATCCTAAGGATAAACAACCAGGATTGATAATTCTAAATAGGTCTCTATCACCCTGAAAAAGCCACAAGGAGCCATTAACCCAAGTTCCTGCAGGAAGAGCCCCTGCTCTATATTCATGCCTGCTTGCTATGCTACTCATTTGTCCCCAGTTTAATCAGTTTTACCTGAACAATTATATTCATTGACTTATTGTTGCCATAATTCTGTCCCACCTCATGCCCTTTTGTCCCCACCTTGGACCTGCCTCACTTTGAGGCTTTTCTCTATGAAAATCCCTAGAAAACCCACTGAGGACCACTTCTGACTCTCTCTCAGACAGAAGCTTTCTTTCTTTCACTCAATAAATACATTCTGCCCTTAACCTCCATTGTTCCTAAATTCATTCTTCAATTTAGAGAACACAAACACACACCAGACATCTAGTAGTTTGAGAGTTTCTTTCATATTTATCAGCAGCAGTGTGCTGAGAACTACAGGGGAAAAAAAGGTTTTGGAGACTCACCCACCACTGCAGTTCCAAAAGTGTCGGCCTTGGCCATGCCATGCATGTGCACTAATCTCAGCAAGTAGGAAAATTAATGTTATTACCGCTGTTGATGAGGCATGGCATCTGTCTCTTAAAAATTAATTTTTATTTCATTAGTATAGATTTATAGGGAAAATGAGATAATTTGTTAGGGGCATACAATGCATAATAACCAAATCAAGGTGGTTTGCATTTCTATTTCTGTAAACATTTTTAGTTTGTCATTGATATGTAGTTATTGTACACTTTCACTGGGGCAGTTGTGAAGTTTCCATGTTTGTATACGAAATGAATTGATAAAGTCACAGTAAGTAACATTTCTGTCTAGTTACTAGTGTTTTGTCTTATCTTTTAATGGCTTCTCTTCAGTTAATCACAAAATGTATGTTATGGTGAACTATAAGAATACGTTTCATGATATAATAGTAGGACTTACATATCTCTAAAATATTTTGGTACCTATTAATGAATTTCCATCTAGTTAGCTACCTCTCTGCACTCTTTGAATCAAGTAATCAATTCAACATTCAGATGGGCAATTTCTTAATTTCCACATGTATGTTATGTTTTTTCTAACTTCACTTAACATACTGTTTTTATGTTTCATCTATTTTGTTACAAATAGTAAGACATCATTCTTTTATGATCAAACAATATTCCATTGTATACACTCACACTTTATCTATTCACTGCTGTAATCGAAGTGGATTATACTTTAGCTATTCTGAATACTACAGCTGTGAACATTGACATATAGGGGTCTCTTTGAGATGCTGATATTATTTCCAGAGTGATGGAATGGCTAATATGTTAAATCCTTTTATAGTTTACCTAGGATCTTCCATACTATTCTATGCAGTGATTCTATTAATTTATGCTCCTGCCGACAATGTGTGAGAGATCCCTCTTCTTATCAAGAATGTGTGATGAACTAAAAATCTCAATAGCAAAACAGTGGAATGATCTAATTAAACAAAATTAATTCCATGACTAGACACTGTTCCAAAAAAGACATTTAAATGGTTAACAACTATATTTCTCAGTAAGTAGTATTTTTTTGTGAAAAATATGTCATTATTCATCAGGGAAATGTAAATAAATAACAGTGAGATAGCACCTGATTCCAGTTACAATGCCTACTGTTGAAAAATGGCATCTGTCTCTTAAAAAGTGTTTCCTCTTCCACAGTATGATATTTAGGTGGGTAATTCATTTAAAAATATCTGTCATAAAAATAGGTCATTGCACCTTGGATCACAAAGCATCAGAGAATATGGAAATCTCTAAAGGACAGATGTGCCCATTGTTAAACAGACTACAATGTATTTACTGTATTTGGCTGTAGCAAAATATTCAGACCATGCAGGCAGATGTGTGTGTGTGAAATGAAATGCAATGAATGGTTCCCTGGAAGTAAGCAGGCTTCCTGAAACCCATAGTCTCAATGTTCCTCTGTTCCAAAGTAAGGCTCCAGCGTTTAGCACCTAGAATTATTTTTATGTTCACTGTGGCTGCCGGGTTTCTTTTCCCTGTCCAAATTGAAAAGTATATTCCCTTACTTTGGAATGGCCGATGCAATGTCTCATCATAAAGAGACAAAAGTTGGTTTCCATTAGCAACCAGATACTTTACATTATATCATGCATTTGGCAAACAATCTACATAGGTACTTTTAGCACAAACAAGAACTAATCTATTTCATTAACCTCAGTAATAATTACACAGTTGAAATATGGTCATGTAACTTGTCTTAGTTTGTTTATCATGTCATTCCAAGCTCTTGATGATGATTAGATATTATTCTAGTGAAAATACAATTGTAGCACAAATTTTTAGATGTATTTCTTTTAAAATTCTCTGCTCCTGAAGTAGCACAATATTTAAAAAGAGGAACCTCATACAAGAATGACACAATTTTGAGAAATTACATAAAATTCAAAGGAGTGACTTACAATAAAACAGATGGCACGGAAGCAGCTGCATGGTATCATTTCTAAAGTGTGTTAGGCACATATGTGGATGGTAATATGCAGTGTGTGTGTGGAGGGGAATGTGACTGCACATGAAAATGAGAAATTGATGGAGTTTAGACTTATCTACCATGAGACTAAAACATGAGGACCAAAGATTTATTTTCCTTTAAGTATTTTCCTATCTACTAAACGAAGCGGACTGTTCCTCTTGCATAAACAACTTTTAAAAATCCACTCTGATACTGTTTTCTTTCTCTATTTAAAGTCACAGCATAGGCTTTTTTTTCTGTTTTTTTCTTTTTTAATTCACACTCGTATGTCAAACTTAAAAGGCTCGGGAATTTTGGAAATACAAATTGTGGTCGTCACAGTGTTATAGGTCAACGCTTCTGGGCAACAGATTTTTTTTTTTACACATTTGGTTAAACTTTAATTTTGGGTGTACTGTACCTGTGAAGATTTTTCTGGATGAGACTAACAGACTAACAATTAAATGGGTGGACGAAAAAAATCAGACTATAGTCTGTGATGTGGATGGGCCTTATCAGATCCACTGAACATCTGAACAGAAGAAAAGGCTGAATAAGAAAAATCTTTTTCTCTTCCGGATATTCTTTGTGCTCAGCCTTCTGTGACTTTCAACACTGACTCAGACTAGAATTTAAACTACTTAAGGTCTTGTGATGTTTGGATATAGATTGAATCTGCACCATCATCTCTCCTGATCTGGACTTTCTAACCTCACTGATTATGTGAGCAAATTTCTTAGAATGAATTTCTATCACCTATCTGCATGTTTATCTACCACCTATCTGCCATCTATCTATGCCTTCATAATTTATTTCAGTGTCACTATCTATCAGCCATCTATGAATCATCTATCTCCACAGTCTCACAACAAACTTGATGACATATCTGTGCACACACACAGATTCACACCCTACTGGCACTGAATGCTTCTGCATAGAAGGTTTAGATCCGGGTCTATGTTTAGACATAGCGCCTTCATTTCTTTGTCATTCAGAAGCTTAATGAGGACCTAGGAAGACCCTCTGTCATGCTGGGTCCTCACACTGTCAAGGCACATTATTAAACATGTACCTTTAGGTATGAACTTTTCAAGTATAAAGTTTGAGGATTTGTTATCATTGTATAGAGAGCGGTAGATGATCTCACATCCCCAAAATATGCATGCAGTCTAAGATATCCAGTGCTATTATTGTTTATTTAAATGAGTTAGGTACTTTACTGTCGGGTGTGTTTCAGATAACAGAAACAGAACAGGTAATGTATCATTCTTTAAAAAATAACTCAATACAAAATATTAAGCAACTTGCTAAAAATGATAAAACTGGGCACCAACCACAAACTTACCAAATGTTCTTCCTAATCTTTTCTAATTACTAATTTTATTGTATTTGCTATTGATTTTTATTTCATTTTAAAGTGGTATAAACAGTTTGTTGATTGGATATATTTTTCTCTGGTTGCTTTTTCATTATGGTGGTGCTTGTCATTAATTTTTGTTGAGGTTTAAAGTAGGAAGACAGTCAGAGTAATCTGACCTTCAAGATATTATATTACAGAATCATAAAGCCAACTGACAGTCATTCGTAAGATTGTCAGGAATGTAGCGGGGAAATGTAGAATAAAATAGTGCAGTAGATCAGGTGTAGACTTATTTACACAACGTGTCCCCAAAGGTTTCAAATCCACAGCTGTCTCCCTGCCGAGTGCATGTTGTTCAGTGTCAAAGAGCCAAGGAATAGGGGAGGTGACAACCTTTCATGCCACCACTGTTTTCACCACACTATGGAAGAGTTGTACCCACCTTGCCTGTTGAGTGAAAGGATCCAGTATGATAACTAAACCTCTCAACATGGCCATCAACAAGTTTAAAGATGACAGTGAAAAAGAAAGAGAAAGAGAGAGGAAACAGTGGGAAAAAGCCAGTACACGAGGAATCAGTCTAATTTCTGTCCTTTGGAGTGCCGGATTTAAATCTTTTAGTTGACTACAGTGCTTAGAACTTTGAAGCTTTGTCACCTTATGTGGTGTGATTCATAAGTATACACAACATGTTCTTTATCATTTCTGCTGATACTCACTTTAAGGATCGATAGAGAGACGAAGTGATGTTAGAGCAAAATCACAAAGCGAGAGCTGCACAGAGGTAGGAAAAGCTTTACTACTGGGCTTGGAACAGCTAGCATACTGTGTGCTGGAAAGAACACTAAACTATCAGAGGGTTTCAGATCAGCAAAATGGCAAAGTCTGCAAAAGTTTTGAATTTTTATGAAAGAACTAGAGGAATTTAATTTCCCACAAAAAAGTTTCAGATGGACATGAACATGATATTGCAATGTATAAAAAAACATACTGAGAAAAGTTCTTTCTATTTCTAATGAGCAAAAATGTTAAGAATCATGGCTTACTTCTCATGCACAACAACAACAATGATAAAAAAAGAATGTTTCTCTGGTGTTACTTCTTATGAATTATCTAAAAGGAATTCCCGGAAATAGTCATTCCTTCATACAGTGATAACTTCCTTGTCAGAGGTCTGTTCAGCAATTATTGTGTATTCTGACCACTTCAACACCAAATAAAGGCAGTTTAGTATTCATTAGGAGGCCGGGTCATATGTTACTTAATGATCTCTCCGAATATGAAATAACATGACACCTTTCTGCATCATCTGGAGTAGTTCAAAGCTACTCCAATACTCATCAAGTGTTTATGCACCATTTTTCATGAGCAAGGAACTATGAGCTCGTGTTACATACACATCCCCTCATGTAGCTTGGCAAAGAGATACTAGGTTGTCACTACTGTTTTCAACAAGTTAGAACGATCACAACCTTTGAAGTGGGCAACTCAGCATGTGATGTCTCGTAATACAGTCCTAGAATATGGAGCTTCAAACTATTAGCCTTATTTATTATAAAAAGTAAGTAAACCTTTCAAAGTTTCTCATATCATGATATTTTAGTATCATAATAGAGTGATACTACGCTATATTAATGAGTAATTACTATGTGATGCGTCACCACAATATAAAGTACTTCATTCTGACATTTGCCATTCTTGTCTTTCTGAGCCCCGAGAATGAAAACTTGATTTATAAATCATACCTATAGGTTAGGAGACTAGAGATTACATGTTGGCTGTGTCTCATTAATTTCTAGGAACTCGTGTCATATTTAACACTTTAAATCTGTGAATCAATACTATAATATTTGCTTCTTTAAATAACAAAACACTTTAATGTGTGGCTTTTTTCTCCTTGCTGAAAAAGTTCAAGCTGTTTTCTTCTGGAATGTAACAGTGGAGATAATACTTACGTGGAAAAAGTGTGACATGTATGAGGGTGGTAGTCTGATATTTCCTGTGATGTTCTTGTTACATTGGCATGGTCTAATTCCACTTTTAAAAAGGTGAAGCAATTCACTGTTCCATTTTAAACAGCGCCTCTTTCATAAATGCTGGCATGATGCTGTTGTGTCCTTTCTGGTGAGTCAGCAGTATCAGTGTCAGTACATTCAACAGCAGTTTGCCAATAAAAAGAAGCAGAATAATAATTCTATGGAGTGTTCCTAAGTAAGAAACATAACAAATGGCAATGCATCATACATATGTAGAAGCTAGGGTATAAAACTGCACTACGATATACCTTTGCTTTCAAAGAGCAGGAAATACACTGTGTATTTTCAAAGCACAACTCTAGATGCTTGAAGATGATACCTGGCATGGTGAACCTAATCCCTGCATTTCTGTCTGAGTTTAGCAGTGAGTAGAGTCAACCAGAGTTCAGGGCCCGTAAGTGCCTCTTGTACTTCCCTGTTCTAAACCTAAGTGATACTTCCCCAGCCACGCTCACCATTTCACTTCCTGACACAGACGGAGAGGAGGAACATCCTCCTAATAAGAGTAAGTAAAAGTTGGAATCAATATAAAATGATAAACTTATTTTTACCTGGATCTTTTGATGGATAATTTCTTTAGCGATTATCAGGACTAAAATGACTGGTAGGTAAATTCTTTTTTTTTAAATTTTATTTTAAAATGGAGTAGAATTAAACACAATAAATAAATGAAACAGCAGAACGGGACATAAGAAAGCACAAATTTCAAAGCTAGACAACCAGAGATCTTCACTATCTGTCATATTGTCTCTTGTTTTCTTCCAAATGGTTGACCTTATCTTTGCATATGGGGAGCTCATACTAAATAACATAGCCAATCTTTTCACAAGACGTGTAGTTCACTGGCTCCCACTTGCTAGGCAGGGGGGAAGGGGAGGGGGGACACAGGATGGGGGACAGGACGATATGAGATGTCTGATTCTCAGCCCACACGCAGCAAGATCACAGTCGCCCTCCAGAGATGGAAAGAGTTTCTTGTTCTCCCAGCACCCAAGTCAACCACACGGTGCAGGTCCCCATGCGCCAGAGTCTCTCTCCTTCAGGCTGCCGAAAGTCTGCCACACTCTCAGCCATCCCCAGAGAGGGGAGGAGCTCCTTGTTCTCCTGGCACCCTGAGTCAACCGCATGGTGCACCAGGGTCTCTCCCCTGCAGGTGCCCTAAAGTCCACCATACTCACCTGCTATTTCTTTCTGATGAATTGACCATTCCATTTCCAAAGTTCTGAAATGGCCACCAGACCACAGAAAGAATTCTCTTTAGGCTCCTTTTTGAAACCAGCAGCTACAGCAATCTGCTGGCCTTGCTTCAGGGCCATTGGTGGGTAAAATCTGATGTTCCCTAAAGAAATTTCATTTACAATCAATCATAAAACTTGTCACTGTTTCAAAATTCAGGAATATGAAAAAAAATTTTTTTACTTTAAAGAAAAATATCACTTAACGGCAATTTGTTTATGAAAACAGTGGGTACATTAGTAAAATATTTATCAGGAAAATACTTCATCAGCCAAAATTTAACTTCAATATGAGACTTCTCTATGGAAACTTTCATCCTTTCCTATTAAGTTTTCCTCTTTTAAATCACAGTCCTTGTTGAGTTGAGGTATGATTTCCTACCTAAAGCACTACTAACATTTTGGGTTGGATAACACGTCAATGCCGGCAGCGTCCGTGTTGTCTGCCTGGGATACCAGGAGCCACCCCTTCCCCATGGCCATCAGTAATGTCCCCAGACACTTCCCAGTGGTCACAAAGGCACACAGTCCTCCCCATCTGAGAATGTTGGGTTATGACCGCTGTGTAGTTTGAACCTGTCCTTTCTCATGACAAGTAAGACTTTCCTTTTGTCCTTTTTCCCATTAACCCACACACTATTTCGTGTGGCCCCATGAGAAGTTAACTCTCATTTCTTTGCCTTTACGTTAAAAAAAATATATTGCTGAAAGTATTTTTTATTCTAAGAGTTAAACTTTCCTTCCTTTCCTCTTCCTGTGGTGGCTGCACACCAGAGTACAGAACTGAATGATCAAATTGGGGCTGTCATTTATGATTGGATATGTATGATTTGAAATCCACATCTCCATAGTGACATCATGATACTAGGTAATACTGTTTCCCAGGTCAGTCTTCACAAGTCTGTTGGTCCACTCATTGGCTGAACTGTGTCTGTAACGTCTTGAATTTTGAGTCCTGGTAATAAGAATTCACATGGTAGAGTTTTAAAGAAGATAAAAATGGGAGATAAGTGACCTAGTTTAGTGAACAGTCTTTTTTAATTACAAAAGATAAAACAGTTATGGTTTTAATCACATAGCTTTGATAAATATGCACTCCATTTAATTTCTTGAAATATTTTTCTAGAAGTTTTTAAAAGCATAATTATCATAGTGAACAGAAAGATAAAGTCTGTTTTGTTTCCTACAGTTGGTCCCTTATTTTCCACACATATAAATCTATGTCCCTTCAGTAATGTGAAGTTTGGGTAAAAGTCAGAAAAATATGTAAAATAATAATATATAATATGACCTTCTGAATATCATAAGCAGTATTAGACATATAGTTGCAAATACATGTTTGTTGGCTCTGATTTCTTATAACTTGATTTTAGAAGTGATTTTGGTAACCCAAGAGTCTGTCTCAACTTTTTTGAAAAAAAATGTTAATTTTAAGGGTGGAAAGAAAAAATGTTAATTTTAAGTGTCTATTATTTGAAGATGAATATTCCATAATGATGAAGATTATATATATATATATATATATATATATATATGTAAAGAGAAGATATTTTACATCCTTATGACTTTTTTGAAGTTCAGGGCAAGACTGCTAGAAGTAATTATAAAATTAAATTTAGTTGGAGAAGCTTCTTTTTCATGGTATACTCTGAATAATTACAGTAGAAATGAATAGTTATGTATATTTTCATCTCCTGTAGTCATCCTAAGTGTGACTACCAAATTATTCACTGTTCACTCATGTATTTAGTTCTTCTATGCTAATTGTGTAAAATCAGAACTGAGAAGATAAATTTAACCAAAGAAAAATGAAGTATCTAAGCATCATATTTACTTGTTATCTCCTCCAAAAATAGGCTTGCATTTTTTTTTTTATGGTCAAGATGAACCCTTTCTTAAAGTTTTATGACAGCATCACAAATATACTTTGGGCTAAGATTATATTTCTATTCCTGTACTGCAATATTATGTAATGTCTTCTTCCTTTGCTGTGTGTTCGAAAAAAGTACGTATGGTAGAATTAAAGTTCTTTGTATCTGAATGTTTCAGAATCTGCCTGGAAGCACCACATCTTGACAATTTCTGTAAGCTAAAGAGAACTGAGTTTCTTGAAAAGTTTTTTTTTTTTTTTTTTTTAGAAAATCAAAGTGTATAGGGCTGGTTCTAAGATGGCCTGTGTTTGTCCTACATGCATTTCCCTCCTATTCTCTGTCTTCTCATTCCCTCCTTTCTGCCTTCCTGTCTCTTTCACTTCCTCCATTGTTTCCTTCCTTCATTTCTCCCTGTTATAGATTAAAAACTGGTGGTCAACTTAACGCCAGAGGAATTAAATCACCATGCTGCTGAGCATAGATGTTCCACCGAGGAAAGTTGCCAGCATAAATAGAAATGTGGAGAAGGAGAATGAGATGCATTGAGGCACTGAGGTGTTGTGGGTTCTCCTATGAGTTGCTGTTTGAGCCGTTGGTTCTCCTGGAGAAGCTCTGGTCCTTACATTGAGCATTGTTTCCTAGCTCCGGAGGGGAAGACATGTGCTGCTTAGTCTCCAGGATGAACTCATCACACTGGCTTCCTGGCATGTACTCGATTGTGCTTCTCGTCGGAAGAGCTCGGAGCCTCTGTGTTGCTGAGGATGGCTGTGGTTCTTTTCAGGACAGCCCTGGTCTTTATTGTGAGGGTGACTTCCTGGCTACAGCATAGAACCATCAACCTACCAGTACAGCTCCTTCACCCTGCGGGCATAGACTTTCTAGGTTCCATCACTGACCTTTGGCCCTTCCCATCACGGATGCGTAAAACTGACTGATTTGAGTCCTTTTCGTGAGCTCTGGTCCTCCAGCTGAACTCGTGGGAGGTATTCTCATGAGCTCTGGGGACTTTAGCTAGACTCATGTAGGACATTGCTGTGGGATTCAGGCCCTTGGCTAAGTATTCTATGTCTTTACTGTTGTGGATAGATTTGTTGCATTTTCTTGTGCTAACTCTGATGACCTACATAAAAATAATATTATAAACTCCATGTCCTGATTCTAATTGTTCTCCTTACAACTCCTGACTACAACACTCCCCTCCTTCTTTCCTTGTTTTTTTTTTTTGATAGACATATTTCTCTGATGAATACAGACTATATTTCTTAGAGTGTATTTTCTTAAACCTATTATTGGTGTATAAAATTCTTTTCTGGAATGAGAATCATGGGCCCAGGGTGCCCCTTTTGGTATTACACCACCTCCTCATTGAATACCTCTACTCCTCTTTACATGTGTTCAAAATGATTGTAATTATCTTTGCTTAATCTAACTAGAATGCTTCCTCATTACAGTAGGCAGTTTCTCCAGTGTTCAAATAGCATAAATCTTAGAAAGAATCATCTCAAATTCTAGAATGATCTTTTGCATGATGGTGCAGAGCCTCCCCTGCAGTGTAGGAAGCAGACAGACAATAAAGCAGCCTCTCAGTGACACACGAATACCTCCACTCATTGGCAAGTAAATCTGAAAAGTTGCCGTAGGCCCTGGTATGTGTGAGACTCAGCAGCGTTTCATATTTATTACTAGTAAATGCCTTTTGTAAAGCTCTCATGTTAACCAAGTCAGTGCTTGCATTCCCTTCATAATTTAGGATAAGCAAACTATTTATAAGTATATATATATATATTTTTTTATAAGTATATATAAGTATATATAAACTCATTTATAAGTATACTGAATTTTAACTTTCCTGCAAGCTGCAAAATATTAATAGAAATGAGAATGCCTTCAATTTATGGCACCCATTCTCTGTCTTAGCCTCATAATATGCTTTATGGCATTTAAATACTTCACACACATAGCAATCACTTAGCAATGGGACACATTATTATCCCTGTTTAAAAGAAGAGGAAACAGTTCTAGAAAGAGGAAGACAATGGGCTAAGTTTACATAAGAAGTTAAATTAGAGGCAGACTGTGAGTGCTATCATCCAGTGCTAGCCCAGGGCAGTCCTGATTGGCACTTGTCTGTGGTCTTCTTTCTCTGTAAATCCCACTTTCCCACCCTCCAATCATGAGTGGATGTGGGTGAGTTATTATACTGTAGATATTTTATCCACTCTCTTTGCTCCTGCCCTAGACTTTTTGTTCACTTCTTGAGTACTAGACAATGCTTTAAATATTTTCTCATTCTCATTCTTTAAATTCCAACATATTCTAGCACATACATTTACAGACTGGCCCAGATGGTATGTGCATGGTGCAGGGCACAGATCAGATGGTCTCTTCAGAATGACTTTGCATTTGCCATCCTTCTTTTACATTCTTCTGTGTCCTGCCAGTGTCCTGCTTGACATCTGGTTAATTCATGTTAATGTTATAAGTATTTGCAAGCACGTTAAGAAACATAATAAGAAAACATCTTTCTGAAACTCTAGGGACCACATGGTGATGCTGACAGTTCAGGGTACTAGTGCTGCTGCTGGTGAGACTTTGGCTTCTGCTCACTGAACCTTTGAACAATCTGCAGGTCAATTCACAGCAGTGTCCTCTTGCCACTTACAGAGAATCACAAAGAACAGAAAAAAAGAAAAGAAAAGAAAAGAAAAGAAAAGAAAAGAAAAGAAAAGAAGAAAAGAAAAGAAAAGAAAAGAAAAGAAAAGAAAAGAAAAGAAAGAAAAGAAAAAGAAAAGAAAGCAAAGCAAAGCAAAGCAAAGCAAAGCATAAACAGTTCCTAGGTTAGATCACATAGCTGATTTCTAACCTCAGAAACTAGAAATTCAAGGTGACCATGATGAGATTTTATAGTAGGTTAAAGGACCACATTTGTTCCTAAAGTGAAACCACTTTATAGCTAAAGAGTTAAGAACAGGCAAAACTAAGGAGCACAAAGCATTTGCAATGCATATTATATAAGGTTTAGACTTTATTATACTTACATTTTCTGAAAGAATGATTTCTTTTAAATTTGGAACATCATTACTATGATGTACTAGTTTTGATAGCTACTGTTAGTAAGTATCTTTAGAAGAGACATTAAATTACTTTCTGTCCTTAAGTGGTTTAGGAGGATGCTATTTTTTAATCCCAATACTCAGGAGTTAGAGGCAGGAGGATTATTGTAAGTTTAAATCCAACCACTCTTAATAGTGACTTCAAGGCTAACCAGAACTACATACCAAGACCCTATTTCAAAAATAAAGAAGAAAGAAAGTAAGAAAGAAAGAAAGAAGACAGAAAAAGAAGAGACAAATTGCTTCCTGTCTAATCTCACCAAGAGATATGTTTAAACAAAATTCTCTATAGTCTAAAAATATGCAATACCTCAAATCTAAAACTACTTTGTAGCATTTGCAATCACAGAGCTCTCCACTCTTGTGACCAGGAATTCTTTTTTTTTCAAATTTCTAGCTAGAAAGAAATTATTACATCTTAATCTACAGATGCTCTTTTATAATGCCAAATAATTTATTTACAGAATGAAGAAAATTTTTAAAAACCCACAAATTATATATATATATTCTCTATGACATGTTATATATATGAATTTATTCTCCATATATATATGCAATATAAATGCATTTTTTAAATATATATATATAGCTATGGAATATATGTCATGGAATACATATACATATGCTATGAAGATTATATATATTATGGATAATCACATAATACTGCAGATTTTTATGGAGAATATGAAGAGTAAGAAAACAGGAACATTCAGAGTCACTGTTGGGACTGGAGCTGGCACTGTTTTATAGTGTCATTTTGATCATGTCACCTGGAAAGACACTTGAACAAAGACTTGGAAAGAGTGACCCAGGTGAGAAAGAACAATTAACTCAGAAAGAATGAACATTGTGAAGGCTCTGATGTGGACATTTGTTTAAAACCTTCTAGGAAAATTGGCACCATAAAGCATCCCTTTCCTGATATCTCCAGGACCTTCATCTTGAACTTCCCAGCTTTGAACACTGAGATGTAAGTGTATTTGTGGAGCTGTGCTATAGCTGCCCAAGTGGATTCAGGTAATATGAATGTCATAGAATTTTATTGGGTTTTAAAAAGACCATTGTCTTTCTTGTGTGAAGAACACACAATTCAAAATAATAATAATGTAGGAATACTAGGATGTTATTAGAAATCAAGGGCAGAATTTACAGTAAGTTAAACATGGGTGCTAGCTGAGACAAGAGAAAGAAATGGGAAGGATTTTCAAGGCAGAATCCATGAAATTTATTCCTATTATAATATGAGAAGTAAAAGAAATACACACTTCATGGTGATACAATCTATTCTATCCTGAGTAATTGGAAGAACAATGTTGCCAAATACTAGATTTTTACTGAGATGAGGGATACGTGGGGAGAAGCCTATTGAGAATCGCTAAGTTGAAGATTTTAAGTTCTGGATGTGTTAATTCTTACCTCTGAGTGGAGATATCCAACCTGTTTAGTGCATAGAAGTCTGTAGTTAAGGAAAGTATTGAATCAGAGATAAATATTTTCATGTCTTTGGAAACAAATAAAAACTCTGGATTTTGAATAAAATAATAAAAGATTGAGTGCTTTAGACATTTTGGCCAGGCCAAACGTGTGTACACACACAACTTATATACATGACTCCCTGTTACATGTATCAGATCCTCTGGTTATCAGTAAAAGTTCTATCTATCTATCTATCTATCTACCTATCTATCTCCCTACCTACCTATCTATACATTTTTCTATAGAGATAGATGATTGATAGATAATAGATATCTAAGATACAAGAAGCAGAAAGTTAATTTATGTAAAATCTCTTTAATATATCAAAGAAAATCATGAGGAAACACTAACTGCTGGCTTTTGCAGTATTTTGCAAAAACAGTTTTTGTGTATTTGTGAAAAAGAAAGCTTGATTGCTATTTGCTTGGACAGAAACAAAGGAAGTTATAAAAAACATTAAGAGACAACTCTTTCAAGGAATTTCTCATAAGGAAGAGTAGCACATAATAGAGCAGTAGGTAGAGTAGATTTTGGAAATAAGAGGGAGTTATAAAATAGTAGATAAGACAGAACGTGTGCATTTTAATAAGAATAATGTACTACAAGGCCAAAGTAAAAAAGCAAAAGGCATAATCTAGTGAGGAGTTAAAATGTTTCAGGATTAAGCTCAACAAAACATACACACAAAAATGCTAACAGGTTTCATTTCTTTATTTTTGTCTTTTTGGGACATGGTCTCACTGTGCAGTTCAGGATGGCCTTGAGCTCACTTCATAGCCCAGGCTGGCCTCAAACTTGCAAAGATACCTCTGTCTCAGCTTCCCAAATGCTGGGATTATACATATGCATCATCACACCCAGGTTTTAATACAAATGAATTTTGTTGTAAAAATTATCTGATGAGTGTCCATAGATTTTAAATGGAAAATAATTCACCAGAATACATGTTTTACATAGAAATTATACACACCCAGTGGATAATTGTGCAAAATCTTATAGGACCTTTAAATCAACTTAGTGCTGTTTTTCTTATTCAATGTAAGGGGAGAAAAGTGTAGAGTCCAGATATGGTTTGGAAATCTGTAAGTAGTGAGAGAAAGCAGCAAGAGGAATATTATGCTTGTAGACTGTGCTGTTAATTGGAACTCATGTCAAAAACAAAGGATTCCAGACTTATTAACCCAAATTCAAAGGAATTTAAAATAGAACTGTAGCACTGAACTGAGAAAACGTTTGCTTTCAGAGAGTCTATTGTGAAAGTTTGAAAAGTGCAGCCACTTTGAAGGATTTTGAGTCTGCGACTCAATATAGAATACCAATTAGGAAGTAAAGTATTAGCAAGTATCACTCAGAAAATAAATATTTACTGTCAACCTTACAGATGTGAGAAGTCCTGTTTCCACATATCGTTCTAATTGGATTTAAATTGCTTTTAAGTATTCAATTAAATCTTTGTTTCTCTGAACAAATTGCAATACCATAGTATTTTCTTAGCTCTTAAGCTTTAACAATCATTAAGTGCAACGGAGCGCAGTTTAGCCAGACTTTGTTTTAGGGACTCTTTCAAAGTACTAGATGATTTTAATGCATAATTTTGGAAATGCTTTTCAGTGTAATGCACCATAAAAGTTTAGTTTCATAGCTCAGATTTCACTATTATTGAAAAGAATTCCATCTAGTGTTAGATTTTCAACCACTATTATGAAAAGTTTTAAATTCTGTTAAAGTTTTACTTAAGTGTTTTTCTCACAAATGGGAAAAAGTGGGTTATTCTAAGAGTTTCAATATAATATCTCTTAACAGTTTAGAAATAAAATGTAGTTGAATACTGCCAGATGATTTGTGAAGCTGAGCGTATTTTCATGTGAGATATATGTGGAAATAAACAAATTAGCAGACCGGATAAATAAGCTAGAAGATTTAATATACATCATAAGCGTTAGGGCTACAAACAGGAGTCAGGAGTTTTAATGAGTAGATTTAGCAATTATTGTCCCATGTAGAAATAAGTGCTAGGTGTCATAATAGATATGTTTATTAGTTTCACTAAAATAACCTTTTTATTAAGTATAGATCTTTTAATATCATCTTATACATGTTGAATATACACAATAAGCATGTATAAAATCATAAAATAAAACAACACAATAATTGTACATGGATGCACTTGAGTGTAACTCTGATGACAGCAGCATTAGTTCATGTCATATTTTATTCAATATTTTTAGCACTATAATGTTTCCAAACATTTTTCTTGATAATTATTTACTTCAGAATTATGATTCTATTATGTTAACATAAAAATAATGCTACTGTGGAAAAATGAGAATTGGAACCCTTACACATTTCTTGTTTTTTGTTGTTGTTTTTTAATTTTTATTTTTTTTTATATTGGGGGACGAACTTAGGACCTTGCGCTTAACAGGCAGGTGCTTGAGGGAATGAGTTAAACCCCTGACCCTCCCTTAAGTTTTTTAAAGGATTCTTTATGCCTCTTTAAAATATTTAATATTTTATCTACAAGATAATTGCTAGGACTTTGTAACAAAATTGAACCATAACTAAAACAACAAAATCTATCATTTGTGCTAGGCATCAAAACTAGGTATCACATAATAAGTTTGCAAAGATGAACGTTGATTTTAAATTTGCATTTGCTTAATTTTCAATGATGCACAACAACTTGAGCCACTTCTTACAACTTCTTACATTGAAGAGAAACAGAATTTATGAATCAGAAACAGCCAATAAACCTAGGGATCATCCAGTGGGAGTAAACCGGAAAAGATAACTTTCACCTCCATTTTCTTTGTCTTACTTTGATGCCCACTGTGCATCATCCAAATTTCTTGTGCATCATTCAAATTTCTTCAGGTTTGGTGCAGTGCATTTCATAAATCAGTTTGCTGAAATATACTCTACAAGCGTATTGTGCCTTATCTTTCCCTTTTACCATTCGAGAAAAGTAGATTTTACAAATCTTCTAAGCACTTATAATCAGAACAAAACTTGAGAAAATAGAAGTTTTGTATGGTCCACCAGATTCATATAGTTTCATCCCAATTTTGTTACTTTCATGTCATTTTAAAGTTTTTAAAACTACGCAAAATGAAGGAAATTATATCTTTCTCAATGATTTTGGGGGCAATCCTTTGAAATTTTTCTCTCTGTTTTGTATAAGATCATGATGGTTTCATTCATTTAACTGCTCAAAATATCACCTATGAGATGATTTATCACATCACTTTTTCACTCATACCTCTGAAAAGCGCTGTCCCTGCCCACACAGACATGTATCTCCAGCAACGCTGTGTGTTTAAGGTGATCGTGGATATCTTGGAGGCATCTTTAATAACTCAACCTTCTTTTCTGTTTCACAGACATGAAGCAAATATATTAGTAGCTCCATTTCAATATATTCACACAGTCTGTATACATATAACTCTGAAGGTACAGAGCCAGTTCAATCTTTTCACCTGTAGTTCACCATCTGTTCTCATCAACCCCTCCTGTTGTAGCCAGTTTTATTTCTTTAGTTCCATTGTTCACTTTCACCTCCTCCCTACTCAGTAAGTAGTGTTTCTACTAAAAAACTACAATACAATTATGCTTTCAATATTAGTTGCTCAATACCAGTCTTCTGCTCCAGAGTCTTCAGTGATCCTAATTTCAATTAAAACTCAAAATATTGTACATACCTGACACAATTCTGTACTCACAGGTCTTGGGTTTTCTTTTCGATTTCACTCACTGATACTCACATTTCAGGCCACCTAAGAAGACCAGACCAGCTTCCTTGCCACTCCTTGCCTTGCCTTACCTGTTCCCTCCTGCCCGGTGCCCCCCTCCAGCTATCCACCTAAGCCTTTGTTCAAACGTCGCCTACTCTACTGTGTATAGAAAGATACTAAATGGTATGAATTCCACTTATCCAGACCTAGGCTTCCTAAATTTTTGCATATGCAGGAGACCTCATGGAACTCTGCAGTACCGCCCGCAAACCCTGCTGCTATCCTCATCCCTCAGCCTTTGGAGCAAGGGCTCTGAAGATTGCTCTGCTGAGTCCCTCTCTGGAAGTCATCCTGAGGTGAACAGAACATTCTTACCCATGAGGATTCCTTCACCCTGGGGACAGCCCATACTCACAGGTGCTGAGACAGGGGAAGAGGAAGTAAAAGCTAGGACACATGTTTAATGTTCAAGGGACATCCTAGCATTTTAGGGGTTAAAGTGTGGAAAAATTTCCACCATCTCCATCCAATCCTAATCATTTCCTCCCCACTTGCCCAATGTTGACCCCGAAAACACATCCGAGTGAGCCTTTCACTAATGCATTGTTTCCCAGAAAATTGGAATATATATATATATATATATATATATATATATATATATATATATAAAACATACTCCATCAAGTCAGTGTATTACAATCTCAGTTATAGGAAATACAGTAGATAGTAAATAAATTTGTGCCTTTCCCATAGGTATGCTATAAGTATGAGTTGCATAGAAGAATGAACACAGTTTGCTGTCAAGTTTATATTAAGTGCTTCATGAGAAATTGTAGGATCGATAAGTAGCAAGGTGAAGAGCCTCTCTGAGAGTAACAGCTCAGACACTAGAATTTAACACCATGGAGAAGACGAGACAAAAGAAAAGGGATTCTCATGACCCAGGAAGAAACTAAGGAAAAAGAAAAAGAAAAAAAAAAAGAGAATAACGTGGGCAGAAGGCTGGAGCCAGATGTGCTGTCACTGGAGGTGGTCCCACACTGTGCTAGGTGCCCTGGAGTCAAACAACTTGTGGTCACACTGAAGTCGGGGGTTGGTGAGTCCATGGCCCTTGGCAGCAGGACGTGTCACAACAGAGAATGGAGTCAGTGGGGGATCTGCACTAGCCCACTGTGAGTGCTTGGAATTTGGTCCTCCTGAAGGAGGGGGTGACCAGCTGGGTGACATCTTGGAATCAGGCAGGATGAGCCCAAACCCAGAACCATAGCGGTTTTAGTTGGCCACTCATGGCACAGGGCAGATTGGTGGGAACTCTTGGGCTGGGTCATGCCCCAGGATGGGACCCACTAGCCAGGGATAAAGTTGCCCCTGAAACTGTCCTGAACCAGTTCCATCAGCGTGGCACACACTAACGTGTTGAAGACCCCCTGGTGACTGACTCGGAGGGGAGGGACCAGCCTGCACCACCCCTGCTTGTACCTCAGTGGTCAACAGCAGACTGGAGAGGGCAGCAATCCCTAGCCAGCATGCTTTAGAGTAACCGTAACCAATACAGAAAGGAGCTAGGACCTCCACTATACAACTGTCTGGAAGAAACCAGAAACAGGACAAGAGAAAGAAACAAGAGAAAGTCTCCAGCTGCCAACCCAAGGAATAGGGTCCAGGAGAGGTAAACACAGAAGAGGTCGAGGGCAGCAAACATGCAATATTGGACACAACATAAAGAACATAAAGAAATATCTTCATGACATTATAGAAGAACTCAAAACAGAAATACTAATAAAGAAATATCTTCATGACATTATAGAAGAACTCAAAACAGAAATACTAATACAAGAAAAGCAAGACATAAGAAGATTAATAAAAGACATGCTAAGCACCTCTCAAGAAGACACAGATGGAAGAATGGAGGAACATAGAAAAAGGAGGGAAACTTTTGATGGAGAATATAAAAACAATCTAGAATACATGAAACGGATTCAAAGAGATTACCAGGAAATTAAAAACTCCATTGAAAGCTGGTAAAATTACTGGAAAGAAACTAAACATAGGCTATCAAAACTTAAAGACAGGTTTGCAATGTGTGATTGTGAAAGGAAAGATCTCTTAAAAATAACAAGGAAGCAGGAAGTAACAATACAAAGGCTAGAAGATTACAAGAGGATTTATAACTTAAGAATAAAAAGTGTGAGTGAAGAAGCAGGGGTAAACACACATGGAATACAAAGGCTATTCACAGAAATAAGGAAAACTTCCTAAGCATGGAAAAGGGAAATGATATTCAGATGTATGAGGCATACAGAACTCCAGCCAGCTATAACCAAAATAGATCTACATCTGGACATTAAATAATCAAGATCCTAGAAATTCAACACAAGAACAGAATATTAAAAGCCTTCAGAGAAAAGGAACAGATCACCTATAAAGGAAAACCCATCAAAATCATGGCAGATATCTCGACACAAACCATCAAATCAAGAAGAGCTTGGAGAGAAGTATTGAAAGCCCTGAAAAAATATAACCTCAAACCCAGATTGATGTACCCTGAAAAACTGTTTCTCAGAATTAATGGAGAAACAAGATGCTTCCATGACAAAGAGGAACTGGGGGAATTCGTGACCACCAATCCAACCATATAAAAAATACTGAAGGACATTCCAGAGAGAGAGAAAAGTAAACTCCAGGGTTTCAGGAACAGTGGCAGAGAGGCCTCAATGAATAGAGCAGACAGTGGAATGAAGGAGAAAAGTGGACAACCAATGCCAGAGAAATAGCATAGCAGAGATGAGGCAGAGAAGGTTGGCTATAATCTGTAACATAGATGGCCTTGATACACTAACAAAAAGAAAAACAAGCAGAGTAGATCGGGAGATAGGATCCATTGAGATGCTCTGTATAGGAAATACAGTAAGCCTGAAAGAAGGTTTATGGACCAGAAGTCAAAGATGAGAAAACAATGCTCTATGTGACAGGGAACCAGAGAGAAATAAGCACAGCTCATCTAGCAGCTTCAGATAGGTTGGAAAGACGTGATACTCTTGTGCAGTAGAGAACTACTCAGGTATAAGAAGGAAAACCTTGAGGCTTTAGTAGGTAAAGGAATACAACTTAAGACCAAGCTGAGGGGTAAAAAGGTTCAGAATCACTTAGGTAAATAGCAGGTTGCCCCCCTAATCTAAAAACTAAAGGAGTCAGTGGGATGCAAAATGTATAATTCACCCTGTGAAAGTGAAAGGGGAGGAACTGTCTAAAAAAGGAAGGCAGAGGACATTGTTAATAGTGTATCAGGATTTAAAACCCACATTATTCTGATCACTCTGTTTAGTTTTATTATATTCTTTTGCAGTCTGTCTACTTTTACTAGATGAGAGGGCACAGGCAGCTATTCCAAAAATAGCAGGATATACTATGGTAACCATCCTTAATTTACTATTAACTTAATCTGAAGCCCTGTATTGCTTTCACTGTCTCATTATGACTGATCTTATTTGAATCTGGTTTGTTAGATCGCTGTCTTGTTTTTACTGATTTTATTTGAATCTGTTATGTTTAACAGAATCAAGTCTGAAAGTATAGACAACTACTCTGAAGATGACAAGATTCACTAGGATACCCATTCTGTTTTGACTATTACCTGCTTTGGAAGTCCTATAATGTCTCCAATGTTTTGTTTTTATTGATATTGTTCTGTACTTCTATGTTCAATTATACTATGCCTGATGATACAGACAATTCTATTGAAGATAGCAAGAGACATCATAGTACCATTGTAGATCATCTTGTATTGTGGTTTTAATCTTGTGCTATGTCCATCCTTTTGTTTTGAATGACCTCATTCTGTTATCTTTCTCATTTGTTTTTTTCTTTTCAAAATAAAAATTTAAAAAAAAGATTATATTAAGTAAGTATTCTTGTGCTCAATTTAAAATCACACATACGTGGTATTTACAATATGGCAGTCCTTTTGTTTCTATCTCACAGCTTTTTCCTATCTTTTATGCTTGAAACACAATGATGGTTAGTGTAGCAAAGCAGGTCACAGAAATTACAGTGATGCAGCTCTGAAGTAACTGCATTTCTTTGTGAATAATGTGAACTTCAGTGAGACTTGCATGTTTATATGCTTAATGTCTTTCTCAGTACTAGTCAAGCATCTTTTTGTTCTGTGTCGTGCGTCTTCCTTCTTTTACGGTGTCTCCTTGCATGGGTATACATGGACACACTCATGACCTGACTGGCCCCTGGATCTCCGTGAACTGCCTCTACCCCATGCTTGTTTTAATTTTAGAATTTAGCGTGACTATACTTTCTTCAAATTGCCAAGTTTCTCAGACCTTTTGGGAAAAAAAAAATATGCCCTTCCCTTGTTGACAAGTGTACTATTACTCATTGTCTAGATTGACTTCTTCATACTGAGGACAGGTCAATGGATTAAACTGGTCAAAACCAAGACCTCCCTGTGGACAGCTGCAGGTATTGCAGCCTAACTGTGGAGATGCAATTAACACTTTTGTATCAAAATAATCTCCACTGTGTCACCACCCTTCATATTTTCTATGAAAGACAGGAAATCCTGGGTACAATTTGCTTTGTTTTGTTTTATTTTGCTCTGTAGCTTAACAAAGTTATGGTTTTAATTTTTATATCCAACTAGTATAACATGTGTGAAGGAGTAATCATTTTGGACACATCTAAGAATTATTTCAGATTTATTGTAAATGAAAATTAGCTGAAGGCCACTGTAACATAAAGCAAGCAGAAGATATTCTTCATGTATCTAATACTTTTATGTTCAAGGCGCGTAGCAACACAAACTAAGTTCTGAATTCTCAGATACAGAATTCCAACATTCTTACTCTTCCAAATGATTTTGTTTTTAACAGAGTTAACTTATAAGTGGAAGCCAAGTCAAGAGTGTGTCTAGAAAGGATGATTTTTGTCAATAGTCAAGTGATACAAGTTCTGCAAAGATGCTGGGAAATTTTCCACAGCAGAAGAACATATGGTAATTTTAGTTGCTATATTTGTATTCTGCAACCATGTTCAGAAAGTCAGGCTAAGCATGCATTTATAAAGTAAGTAAATAAACTAACCCAACAACTGGCTTTCAGGTAAAGCCTGCTTTATTTAAGCTACTGTTATTTCAGAGGTATAGTTACTCTGGCTGAACGAAATGAGTGAGTCAGCTTAGAGGGACGCATCTCCTATGGAGTTCACATAGAGGTTCTTTTTTGAAGCAATTTGGGGCTACCGAAGTTGACATTTACACTTTCATTTTTACTACCTGACCCAAAATAAAGTGGGTGTTTATTCTGAAGAAGGATGCATAAATGCCTGTTTCTAAGATCATTATGAGCAAAATAGCCACTGCCTCTGGGAAGAAAAGAGTTGGGTTTTTGCCAGTATTAAATAGGGTCTGTAGCTTGAGGACTTCACTTTATTTCTAAATTTAGGATAAAACTCTGTATGCTTTACATGTACAGAAATGCATTTTGGCATACAAAAATGGATAAGTTATTTTTTGAGAAATAAATCATTGTCCCCAGTATGAGCTTTTGGCTTAAAACAAAATTTGGGGGTGGGGAGAAAGTGATTGGACCGGTCATTTTGATTATGTTACATCAAATTCTAAGCACAGAAACAAGTAGGTTTCTAAACTTTATTTGAAGGAATATAATAAAAGAATATCTTCAACTTGCAATTTCTGAGATAAAGTAGGAAGCTAACTAATGAAGTTTACATATTCTCAAACAACACAGGAAAATAGCTATTATTCTCAAAAGTATCAAGGTTCCATTTGTTTCTCTATGTCAACCTAAGATGTAATACATAATGAGTAAATGGCACAAAACAATACAGAAGACCAAGTGGCAATTTGTTTTATTCACTAGTTTCTTATCAGTAGTTCAGTAAGAAGCAGAAAATCAAAATAAAATATTTGTTCAGTATTCCACTTTTATTGTAATTTATGTCTGTTATGAGTGCATGTCATACATTTTGATCTGTATCTTCTGAGTCTTAAACTCAAAAGAAAAATAAAAAATTATAGTAATGTCACTTTTAAGTCTTTGAATTTTAGAATGTACTTTGAATTTTCTGTTATGAATAATCTATGTTAATATTCTGTTCTATAATTTAGTCAGATTGCATTTTTATTGTAATGCAGCAAAATTAGTAATTCATATAGAAATAATGATACCCTATTTATTAACACATGAATGTGTTTCCTTATCACTTATTTTATAATTTTTTTTTGTTTGTTTGGGAATCAAACTCAGGAACTTTCACTCTATCAATTATTTTAACATGCCATTTTGGGCTGCTCAAAATTTGACAGACATTATTATCAGGCACTAGGATTACAAAGCTTTGAAAAAAAGGCAAATTTAACTCTTTCAGTTTATTTTGTTTTTTAAAATGACATTTTTCATATTGATTTTTCTGCAATACGGCTATCATTATTATGGATACATTTCAGGTTTGTGGCTCTATTCTGAGATTATGAAACTTTAATAATTTATTTCAAGCATTCTGGGAAAAAGACATTAATTTCTTAACTATTTAAATAATAAAGACTACACACTGCTAATGTTTAGAACATGGTGTTTAATCACATTTATTAGACACCATATATATATGTATATAACTATATCTATCTATATCTATCTATCTATATAATATGCTTTCATATATATATATATATATATATATATATATATATATATATATATATATATTATGCAATTCTTAAGCAATATTTCCCTTTAAGTCATTCATTACTTGGAAAAGACACCAGCACCAAGGTCAAAAGTGACTCCAGTATGAAAATCACTCCATCATTCAGTGACACAACATTTTTTTTTCAAATAGTTGGGAAAAATATGACTCTATAATTAAGTCAGTATAATAATTGTTAAACTAGCGCTTATGCAAGTCTGCTGTGCAGGAAGGTACACAAATGAAGCAAGTAAAATGCAAAGTTTTATGTAAGACTAACCTTTTTGATGTTTAGTTGTTTCATTAAATAAATAGTATTTTGGAAAGCTATAGGAAAGAGAAGAATGACTTCTAGCTCTTGCTTAGATTTTGTTAAGATAACATTAAGTTTACTTAATGGAATCTCAGTTAATATCAGAAAGTTACTGCTAATTTTTCTCAGCCAATGTTTGCTATACTCCTGTCCTGGCAGAAATTAATATGCATTTTCTTTGGTATTCTGGTATTGGTTTAGAATGAGTTTACTCATAAAATAAGTAAAGAAATAGACAAATGTGCCAAAGCTTTCACAGTCAGTTTCACACAGGGTGAATAAACTTAGTGTAAAAGAAACAGAAACATCTGCACATGCGTTTTGGCTGATTTCCCTAAGAAAGTGAAAATTTTGGGATGGTTGTTCTATAAGATAATTCATTTGCAACCCAATGAACACACTTACTTAATTTTTAGATCTATGTAAAACACTCTTAAAGAAGAAAATAAAACTTCATTTTATTCTCATATATTGATATGTTCAAATGCTTGATGTAATTTTGAACTTTGGGGTGAATTTACTGAAGATGGGAATCCATTTTTTTTTTTTGTTCCTTGTAGTATTATTCTATAGCATTATACTTAGATTTTCTGGACTAGCCAGATGATCCTCTTATGAAACTAAACATATCCAAATAAAATTAAATCAAACACACTTAGGAAGAACAGATTAATGGGTAGAAGAAAGTAAATCTTAGATAAATAACTATTCATGGTTTGGGCTAATTTGTCTTACAAACTTTTTTATAATTGTGCCAATAAAATTTACATTAACTGAAAATATGACATAGCAAATTCAATTTTTCTTCATTAATGAATACATTATAAAAAGTACTGCAGCTGCAGCTAGTATTGAACTAGGCAAGTTGGAATTTAGTAAGTGATTACGACTTATAGCACTAGTCTGAAAATCATATTTAAAATAATATGAATAAAGAGTTGGCATTTTAATTAAAAACCACTTAATTCCTCAAATCTAATAGTCTGTGCCATAAAATTCTTCATATAAACTGTAAACTTTTGAAAAGACATAAATATGCATGAGAGAAATATGAACTCAGTGCAGGAAAACTTGCATGATTTATCAAAGTGCAGTAGCCTACAACTGTGGTAATACACACATTAGTCAGCTCTTCATCACTGTTACAAAATACACAGTACCTGCATCTGAAGGAGGTGGTGATTGGTGTGGCTCTAGGCTTCACGGGCTTCACCCTGGTCAGCTGGCTTTAGGGCTGGAACACTGTGGTAGAAATGTATGTAGAGCAGAGCTACTCACTTGGGGAGACTGGGAAGCAAAGGGCCAAAGAGGCGGAGCTCCAGCCTCTGCAAGTCCTGAGAGTCACGCATTGGTGACCCTCCAACTAACCCCACCTCTAAGAGCGCTTTTAGCCCTGAACATTGGTGGATTAGTCAACTGCGGAGCGTAGCTTCCCTCTACCATCCACTGATCTCACCAAGAGTCTCTTAATCATCAAGTTGACAGTTCAGCACAGTGGTCACAGAATACTTCTGAAATAAAGTTGGTATTTTATACAGAGAAAAAGATACCTTGTTACTCCGTTTAAAATGGCATCATTGGAGAATTACATTGAAGTATCTGTTTCAGTTCTATGTAAATGACAACAAACCAAATATTATTCATCATATTATTTTAAAAACCATTTGGTAAGGGAATTTAAAAGAATGACAACACTTTTAAAAAGCATATTTTTGATGATTGAGAAAGTGCCATTTTCCTGAATTTTTGTGTGCTTATAATGCAAGGGAAAAATGAAACTCAATCGTTGAAATGGAAAGTTAATTCCGTATCGTCACAGGCACAAAACTCATGAAAATATTCTTATTTTTTAAATGCCTAGAATAATTTCAAATAGTTATGTCTTATGTGTCTTATAGAGAAGTATTTCCTATTGAAGTTTCAGTGAAATTTCACTAAGTATCTTCTGCAATAGCTATCTTAAATAGCATGGACTTATTCTTACAATATGACATTTAATTACAGAAAAAAACAAGTAATAACTTTCAGGTACATACATACACTATCATTAAAATTTTATTGTAAAACAATGAATAACTAACAAAATTAAAACAAAACATTATTATAATTCTACTATTCTTAAAAATAAGCATATAACCATTGTCAGTGTTAATATACAAAACTGTTACAAAACTAAGCATCAAGCAATAAATAACTGGTGTGGTGCTAGTCATTTTTTAACTTTAGGTTTATGAATATTTAAAGACATCTTAAACTTTTTTGATGAGTTAAATGCACAATAAAATATTTGAAAATATTTTGCTATATATTAGCAATGATTAATCATGTTGAGAGGAATGATATTATTCATTTGTATTAAATATTTTTACAATGAATTGATAGTAAGCTGCATTTAAGATTTAAGAGTAAATGAAGATTAGAAATATCAGCATGTTATTTTTCACTTCCACCTTAGTCAGTGAACTCAATTTATTCATTTTTGTAATTATTTAAGAGGAAAATGACATAGAAAAGAAAAAAAGCAAAAGAGACAAACAACAACAAACTAAAAACAATAACAGTATAACCAAACAAGGTGATAGGAATTTAACAATGGTTGTTATAATGCATATTGTTATCTTCAGAAGGGTTCCTCAGATTGTAAGACTTAGCTCAGTGGCAGAAGCACTTGCCTGGGCACCATGAGTTCGTGAGTTCTATTCCTGGTACAAAAAACAAAAACAGAAACAAAAACTCCCCACAATTTATTCATTTTGATTTATAAAAACAAATCACATGGGCATTGCGTTGGTTGGTAGATACACTTTGATAGCAAAATGAAATCTTTTTTTTCAATTAGTAGCATATTTATTCTTTCATTTAAGTTTTTTGTGTACTACAGCAAGCCATTAAAGAGGTTCAGTCTTATGCATTATCCAGAAGCAGTAGCTATCCACTCTCCCCTAAACTGCTGAGAGTGAGGCCCTCTGCTGAGTATTGCTGTGTATTCCCGAGTGGCCCAACACATTAGTGTAGACATTGTTCTTTTCCCTACTGCACATGTGATTAAAGAGAGGTGAAAGGAAGTCCCTCAAGATATGCAGCTGAAAGGAAGTGGAGTCATCCTGTGAACCGAGAAATGTGGTTAAGAATCTGTTGTCTTGATTGTTACACAGCACAAATAGAGCCATGTCCAAGACGCTGACTTAGTGCACACCCAAAGATGCCGTATGAACCTCTAAGAACAGTACTAGCAGATTAGCACGTTTTATTATGCAAAGTAATCAACCTTAGAATGTTTCTTGATCTTCCTAGCTTGTCAGCTAATAAAAGGGAGTTGTTTTATTAGTAGCCAATGAATCTTTTATTAAATTAGAATCAGTTGTAAAAAGGGAAATAGAAGGTTAGAACTGCTCTTCTATTTTCTTAGATGATTTTGATTGAAAGAAATGAAATGTATTATAGATGTACACGTACATAATTTCACTACTTTGAAACCAGGTCAGGAATGTTGGGGGAATCTCCACAAATCATAAGATAATAACTAAGTGCCTCTTGTTGATTTTGTTAATTTTTCTTTTAAAAATCATCCTAAATTCATATTTGCATATCATTATGCATTTAGAATTTGGTCCAGTACGTTTCTTATAAGTAAAAAGAACGTTGCTTTTGAATAATTTTTGACTACTCAATGATTGGTCCATTCATCATTAATTACTACAATGATACTTTTTGTAAATTACTTTTTTGAATTTTTATTAAGGTAGCAATGAATTAGCTTAGGAATCTCAGATATTAGTGCTCTATGAAAGATTCACACAGTTACAACCAGAATAAAATTAAACCATCAATGAAATAATCCTAAATAAAAATACAACCAGAAATCAATGTACATTTATATTATTTTCGCCTTTCTTATTTTATCAGCAAAATAAAGCCTACTGGGATATCAGAAATTAGCTCCAGTGTTAGGAAATCGTGAGTCTTCACTGAGTACGTATAGACTTCCTGCCGGCCCCTTTACTTACTTCTCTAATGTGAGATTATGGGAATCTTAAATAATGAAATTCTAATGTGATTTACAAAGAAGAGCAAATCTTCACTGAGCTCAGAGTTCACTGACAAACATCGCGCTTTGCTAGTAAGCAATCAGTCTCCGAAACTGTAATCACTAGCTTGATGTTCCACTTAGCAGAGAAATCACTTTCACCATTCTTTTCATTAAAACCAAAATGTCTTACAAATAATTGAATTGCTTTGGTTAATTTTGAGTATGTGGCACTGTGCTCAGGCCATGGACTAACCAAAATAGGAATCTTTCTTTTCTCAACAATATCTGGACATTCTACCTCTCAACTATCTTTAGTTATGGAAGTGCCTTCTGCTGACCCTGTATGAACTGTGACTAGCACAACCTAGGGTGAAGACCAAAGGCTTGCAGCCAGTCTTCATATTTAGGAATGTTTCTCCTGCATACCACTGTTACTTAGCACTAAATTTAGTGTCAATCACTCAGATCCAAGCTCAACAAATATTTGCAGTGAATTAAAATTATGATTTAAGCATTCATACCAGTATGGAGATTGCTTATGTATTTTATACACATAGAAGAGAGTTAAAATATAACATTTAAGATTTATGCATGGCTTTGATGTATTATTTTGAGAGCAAACCCTGCTTGCCCACGATTCAAACTTCATCTGAAGTACACAGTGCACGGAAGGTGTCAGTGACAAATAATCTCAGAACTCAGTAAATTTAAAACACCCTAGTTGAAAGTTCGCGATTTCATTTGGAATGCAACATAAAACCCTGATGCCATTTTTCCCCATTTCATATACAAACTGAAAAGCAAAAGATGAATCGACTTTATCAAGAAAAATTGATAAATAAAATGTGCAGTCACTGCTATTTATCTTGATTCTTGTTGTTGGCTCTTAACCGGGGTTGGTTGTTTTAGAAATCAAGAGTTTGCTTCATCCTACAATAATCTGTGTGAGACAAACCTGATTTCATTTATTATCATTAAGAAATACATGTTAGCACTTTTTCAAATTTCTATGTGATTTTCTCAGTGTGCTTACAGACTCATTTTTATTTGGATTTTTACAGTGGATTTTAAAAAAAGTGTGTGTTGTATTGTTTAAGTTTTCGGATAGTATAGGAAGAATGGTGTTAAATGACATTATTACTTCTTTTGCTGATCAGGTGACTTAGAGACATGTGAACATACACCAGCCAAACTCGGATCTTCTTTTTCCATCTTTCTTTTTTTTTCCTTACAGAAATTAGCACATATGAAGACACTGACTGGAGCCAGCTGATTGCATTGATGTGGCTTCAGAACTAATTAAAATAATGAAGATATTAAGGAAATAGTTTGGGAAAATACAAAAATATCTATGAACGTAAGGTATAGTAAAAAAGCAATAGATTTCCCAACAAACAAAATAAAAATAATATTTTATATTTGTGTTAGTAGAGTTGAGTTACATTAAATTTATTACTCATAATTTTATTTATGTAACATTTGTACATATTTTGGGCATTTGATTAGTTTTCCTTAAAGTCTTCAAATATGGAGTATTAGATTAAAATTGAAACTGAATCTGTCCTTGTCTAAATAAAGTACCCTGTATAAATAAAATATCCTTCCTGAATCACAGTGTCTCTTTTCGAAATCCAGAACGTGGATGTGAGAGTCTATCACAGCTTACGGTCCCAGATTCATCACAGATATTCTCTCTTCATTCAGAACTTTATGATTTAGAATTTGTCATATTATTATTGAAGAAACATTTATAAGCATTTCAGTGTTTTAATTTATTTTATGTTTGTTTCCCTACTGATTTTAAATTGATTTTAAAATTGTTTCCTTGAGTTTCTCTGTGAATTAAAATTAGAAAATTACATAAATTATAAATATTTTATGTAGAGGCTGTAATTTGTTAACTCACATTCTATAGAGTTATGTTAAGTAGGTTCACTTGGTTTGGTTTGGAATTTTGAAAGCAACATCAATGATAATTTTGTAAATGCATTAAAGTTTTCTTGTAATTTCCTTAAAATCAATATAGTATAATTTACTAAATATAGGATAAATAAATAAAATTTACTAAATTTTTAACATAATTTTATTAGGTAAAATATGAATATTATGATAAATTTATCATAGAATTTTCTTGACACAACTCGAATATTCTACGAATGGTTAACATATATTCACTCATTTTGCAAATAAATTTTAGTAACTACAAGAAGTTTACTGGAGATGACATTAAAATGGAACTATTTTCACTTATTGGGCTTTCAAAGTAGATTTCAAGTATCTTTATATAGTACGGGATATAATAATGACTATATTAAGAAATCAATATTAGAAACAAAGTCAAAATGTATAAAGTAACAAAACTATCAATAGAAACTACAATTGCAAAGGCCAAACTAGAACACTATTCTAATTTTGCATATCAGAAGTCAGAATGAATTTGTCTGACTACAGTGAATCATGCAGAAATTTTTGGTTTCACAGAGTTTAGAGACTGATTTCTCAGTCTCTCACAAGGATGTATAAAATGAAGACTGGAAACTCTCTCTCTCTCTCTCTCTCTCTCTCTCTCTGTCTGTCTGTCTCACCATGTGTCTCTCTCTTATGTGTCTCTCTCTTTCTCCTTCTCTCTTTTCACCTTCCACCTTTCCTCCTCTTCTTTCCTTCCCTTCTCCCCCCTCCTTTGGCCTCTCCTTTCTCTTCTCCCCTTACTCTCTTTTCCTGTCCATTGATTCTGAGACACAGGATCATGCAATGACTACTTATCCAGAAACCTGAATAAGTATATTAAACTTTAGAATTGTTTAGCTGCCTCAATGAAATATCCTTGGCATACAAAATCGATGTATATTTGTTCTTTGTACATATTAAATTACCACTTACTTATCTGAATTGCAACTTTTCTTACAATGTGAGCTGTGATGAACACAAAATAAATCTACCCATTCAGCCTAGCTACTTTTAGGAACTCTTATTAAGGTGTTTGAAGAAATTTGGCCTTTATAAAATGAAAGAAAAAAACTATGCAATACAACTTTAATCTGAAACATTTTGATTTTTGTATTCAAAACTACATTCAGTGACCAAAATATGATACATAGTTTCTACCCATTGCAAAATAAATAAATAAGATATCAAAAAATAAACAGGCTGAAACTCAGTAAATGAGAAAATACAGAGAATACTATAACTTTGATCCTCACCAAAAGTTGTCTGATTTTATTATAACTGGAAAATATGATAATATTAACAATAGAATGTGGAAATCTACTGTAACCTCTAAAACACTCAAAGCATTTTTATTATGCATATTAGGTTTTACCAAAATTAGCCATTTAGACAATGCTCTACATGGGCACATGGTTGTCTAATGTATGCATAAACTTTCTTACATACAATGACATATAAATAGTATTTTGGACCTTTAAATCATTCCTTAAGCCAAGAAGAAGCAACATGCTATCGAAACTAATATGTGAATTGATATAATATGTTTGTAGGCATGTTAGACCACTCCCAATAGCTATTTGAGTTTTTCCTGTGTGCAACTTTTCAATGTACTTTTCAGTCATCGTCAAAAAAGACTAACTGAAAAAAAAAGTTACACCATCAAAACAGTGGATTCTCTAACTGTCCAAGTGACACAAAGCACTAGAAAAATATTTATTCATTGTAAGACTCAGCTAATCCCTGATAACCACCTTCAACATCCTTGATAATCTATTCATAATACTCACTTATTTTCAATCTCAAACTAGTTATGAATTCGTCTGGCAGTACACTGTAATACAGATTCTCAGGCCGTTAATGGATTGTAATTAAATTAATTCTTCCAGTGATTAAAGGCTAATCAATTTTTAACCCAACTATAAATTAAAGAAAGGTTGCTCATTAATGATGAATAGTCCCTTATTTCATTATTATATAGGTCCCTACATATATATTATATGTATTATTCCTAAGTAAATAAATGAATTAAGTTGCTAGTCACTATTTTGCTAGCTTTTACTTTTTTCTTACTAGATTTTTTATTTTGTTTCTTTTGTCTTTGTTTCTGTATTTAAAACTTAAGAAAATGTATTGTAGGATTATTTTAGGGCGACTTTCTCACCAACAACAGAAACAAAAAGCACAACAGCCTTATTGCTTCTCTTTGGTTTTATCTGTCTAATTTGTATTTTAATATAAATCATTTTCTGAAACATACTTTCAAAGTTAGCTCTGAGTTTAATTCTCAGATTTCATGAAAAAAAATTAATGACCAAAATAAACTAAAAAAGCTCTGACATGACATTCTTTTTAAAATATGTGGAGTTCTAAAGCATCACAACCTACATGAGTCATATACAAGAAGTGCAGATATTTCAGAGGGCATGGCATTAGAGACTCTAGAATAAGGCAGAAATAACAAGGCCAGTCACAGAAACAAGAGCATGCATTGTTTTGAGGTATAACATACATTCTAAGGTGCATGTTAAGTACTCTTAAGAGCTAAGGAATGTGAATGTAGATTGTATTTCTTTTTTGCTATACTATTATTTATATTATTTTAAAACTTTCCTGATACTGATTTTTTTTAAACAATCACCTTTACATGGGCTGTGATACAAAAATAAGAACTGAAAAGGTTGATTGTACTGAAAAGGTTTGTGTGCCAAAGTAAGAGATTGATTTTTATTATAAAATACCTTTTTTCTATCTTAAGTCTTTTTCTATCTCAGGGCCTTTGCATGCACTATGATTTCTGTCAGGGATGCTCTTTCTCAGACCTTTCAAATGGGTAAATTCTTCTCATGACTCAGACTTACGTGACACTTCCTCAGAAGCACTTCTTGCTCAGCATAGACAACCATATAGAAGTTATTGTGTAGAATAATTGAATAGAAAATTATTGTATAGACAATATTCCATTTTTGGTGCAATCACTCTTTAAAATCTGTTACCCTACTGCATGATCCTTACAGAATTTGTTCTTGAAATTATATGTTAAGAAATTTTTTGGCCTTTTATATTACATTCTTTATAAAATAAGATAGTTTAACTTTTTGTTTCCTAATGTTTCCGTAGTCTAGAACTACATATGAAATGTCATAGTTATCAAAAATATATATGTTCAATGATGTATAGGGTAATTTTAAGCAAGGAACAGTTTTTACACAGAAAGGGACATAATAAAAAGCAGAGAGTCATTTGGGGGACCAATCTAACAGATTATTTTCTGCCTACTGGCAATGCTTGTTTAGCCACACATTTGAACAAAAATGTACAAACAGATAAACAAGCAAAAATAAGTTTCAGAGCCAGAGAAGCTTTTGAGAAGTATTATAACACAAGATTTATGTATCAGAAAAATAAGCAAGAGATTCGTAAACACAACATTTGCAATCTTTGTAGCGAGTGAAATGCAGAGATGAAAGTATTTCATGCTCTCAGCTACATGGGAGAGAATGAGAACTCCCAGACTGAGAGATAAGAAAGTAAGCTGGTTAAGGACAAATCTTTAAGTAGCATGAGAAAAATGAATTCACTAAATAAATTGAGAAGCATAAATATGAGAAATAATTGGTGTTCTGATAATAAATTAGAAATAATATTTTAATGATGTGATATTGATGGGTTTAGAGGAAAACGAGCAAGAGGCTATTGGCCTGGACTTTAGAAGTCAACCATGACCACAGATGAAGACTCTGTCCGATTGTGAATAGGATGGTAGATGTGAAAATAAAATATGAAGAATGAGTGTCAAAGATGTGGTGTCTTGGTGGCTTTCTTGTTGTTGTGACAAAATGCCTGATACTCACGAGTTAAAGAAGGAAACAGTTATTTTGATTCACAGTATGCAGAGGGCTCAGTCCATGTTCAGCTGACTCCACAGCTTGACTGCATGACAGAGACGCATTGTAGAGGAGAGGGCAGTCCATGGCAGAAAGGAGGAAATGAGCAAGGAGCTTGCCTTCTTTATGTCCCTTTGTATTCTATCCATGCTGCAAGCCTATTGGTTTGGGCTACCCTCAGTCGGTGTGAGGCATCCCTTTCCAATTCATCCATTCAGCCACGCCCAGAACTATGGTGTTCCAGTTAGAGGACTGATTTAATATCACATCCTTAATCCAACATCAGACACCCATGGTCAAGCCACCTCCCAAAAGCCTTGCCTAGGAGCCCATGAAGCTTTAGGGAGACCGTAGATATAAGCCATAGTACCTGGGCAATGTTTACAGGTGCTATCTCTATTGAGGTTGATGTAATGTGTGTAAGATCTGCACTAAGATTTGGTGCAAGGTGACTCAGTCATTTCTCCAAGAAGTACAATAAACTCAGAAGAACAATTTTGGAGAACAAATGCAAATATTCAGCAATAAATAGAAAATTATCTTAATAATATACTTCCATGTATTTCCATATATTTTCAGACAAATCACTATAACAGTTAATGTTGCAGAGGAATCTAGTAAGATCATATAAAATATAGCAACTATGACTGAACAGAAAACATTTTTCAATCAACCACTGATGTAACAATTAACACTAACTTCCACTATATGTCTTACTGACTCACATACTATGATTAAAGTTACGTGGGTCTTAAATGTCCCCCAGAACTCATATGTTGATGACTGGGTCCCAAATGAAGTAGCACTCGGAAGTAGAAGATATGTGAGGTGACTTGCAAATAAGAATTCTGGTCCCATGTATGCATTGATACACTTACGGATTATAAATTAAGAGACTATGGGGAAAACGTGGGGACATAAAAAATCATGACTGTTTGGAGGAAGCAGGTCATTTCAGTTGTACCCTAGAGAGGATATATTTTGCCCCCAAGTGATCTCCCCAGCCACCCAGTTTTCTGGCTGCCATGAGCTGAGCTGCATTCCTGTGCTAAATGGTTCTCCCACTATCTGCTGCCTTCTTTTAAGCTGAAAAGCAACCAGGATAAGGGACCAACGTTCTGAAACATGAAAAGTCTTTTTGCTCACAAACTGATTATTTCAGGTCTTTAGTCACAAATGTGACTAACAAATATAGTTTGTGTCTTGATTCTAAAAATTTAGCTGAATAAGTTTAATGGAAGTACTCAGCCCGATAATTCTAGAGAATTAGTGTATAATAATTTCTTGAGGCAATGTAAACACATCCAGAGTGCAAGTGAGAATTGAAATTAAAATTGAAATCACATAACTCCTTCACATGAATTTATCAGATGCAGTTGGCCTGTCAAGAAAAGATAATAAGCTACAGCTAATCAGAAATTTAGATTCAGAACATAATTGATTTTGTTTTCTATTGCACTGAAGTAGTACCATACACTGTAAAAAGTTAGCTAAAGATTTAACTCCCAATAAATGATATAAGGAAAATGGTAAAAATTCCATAATTCCTTGAAAATTAGCAAGGGTTTCCTTGCTTAAAAGATTTTTAAATGAAGTAAGTTAAAGAGAAGTATAATAAATCTTACTGTGCAGCGATCTTAATTTTAATATCATATTTAATAGTGATTATATCCATCAGCTGCTCCCTCGTTTTCTAATCATTGTTCATCTGCACAGCAAAGGAAATGTGGTCAATTGATTTATAGCCCCAGATTCTTAAATTTTGAAGCCAGGCCAAAGTGATCCCATTGCAATTTTCATTTAATTACTCAAAATACATGAATTACAATAAAATAAAACATACTTTCCTTCTTATCAACATGCAATTAGAAATCTGAGTGCACAAGGGCAACTAACTAATCTGAAACTGCAAGAACCATAGTAATCCTATCCCAGTCCTCTAAACTGCATCGATAACTTGGAAAATCTGAGTGCTGTAAGCTGATTTTGTAACTTGCACATACATCAGGAGGACAATTCTCTGAAGCATTTTTCTCTTCCAAAGAGTTACACTGTAGAGACCCACATGCGGTGCTTCCAAAAACACTTCAAATATCCCAGTATATATTCCACCTTCTCTCAGAAGTGAGCTATGTTTCTCCCCATTACAGGCGACAGAAGTTAATTTGTGACTTGAAGACCTCAGCTTTGCTAAAAACTTCTTTATGAAAAATGCCGATTAACACATCGCCTTGATAATACAATGGGTAACTTAAAAAATACTTGATTTGGAAGTTGCCAGGTTAAATTTATCACATATATTTCTGTCATTATTTTCATTCAGCAAGTACTATGCCCTCATCCTAATATGAACTGAATAAATATAAAAAACAATGAAATCTTCAGGAAAAGAACACAGTGAACTTTGAGTTAAGACACAAATATTAGTAAGTGACTGATAAGAAGAAATATTCTCAGTCACATTAAATGATCCACTCTAAGAATTTCTCTTCCACTGTTTCCTTTGTCCAATTAAAAGAGGATTATTTCTCCTGACTGAATATTCAGGATTACAACTGATGAAAATTCAGTTACATTGAAAGCACCATGGTAGATAATTGCAAGGAAGCTGTTAGTGGGGTTGTGGATTAAACATGAGAACCTTTGAAATAGTCCAGATTCTCCGCTTTAATTGTAGTGACAACTGAGCTGAACTTCTTAGGAACTCAAAGAACTGAGAAATGTCCAGGACAGGAGCAAAAATGCTATGTCATATAGAAGTAATGTGTTAAAATATATAAACGATCTTTAAACACAAATGATCTTTAGACACCCAAATGCTATCCTGAACGTACAGTGCATGTGCTTTTAGGAGTTCACAATGATTTTACAAAATGTGCAACCACAAAAAGACCCTAGTACTTTACAAATTTCAAGTGGTATTGTTTCCTACAGAGAATGAGAAAGCTTGGGAAATTAATCAATGATTCCTAAAATTAATTTCATTTAATATTTTGACTGGAATGCATACACCCATGAAATATTGACAGTAAGATTGAAAATGTATATCTGGAGACTGTTTCAGCTGCAAGCACATTCAAGATCACTGAGATGCTTGTTTTACAGATGGTGGGTTGGGAAATGATGTTTATACATTTTTTAATATGAGGAAAACAGAAATGCAGTCTTTGCTCTTAAGCATAGTTTTTCAATATTGTTCATATTATTGAATCTTAGGAGGTGTGCATGTAAAATCTTTAGTTACTAATTTCAGAATATTTTTAAAACTTAAGAATAGCAAGCAAAGTTACTATTTTGATTGAGAAGATGGAGAACAGATGAGACCACAGTGTTTTCCTAATTATAGTCTTTATCATTGCTCTGCTGTGAATTCTAACACTATTAAATGCAAGTAGTTTCTTTTCAATGTGTATGCAGTTTCTGTACACAAGTTTCATTTGCCCAACTTTAGAAAAACCAACGTGATGCTTCTTAAATATCTCTCACCACCACATTATGTTGACAGCCTCTAAAATTTCAGGGAGGTACTCAGGTAAGAATAGCATTTTCAAATATTTGTAATTGGGAAACAAATCTGGGGCTTGATTTGATATTGTTCATTTGTTTGTCCAAAAGAACTTTCTTTTCTTTTCCTTTCTCTGTCATTTTTTTTATTGCTGTTTCTTTTTCCCCTCAAGCACGTAGGAATTTGGGTAGCAGAGTAATACGCTACAGTATTATGCATACAAAAATACTTTTCAAGGGAGTTTTGTTTTACATGAGGTCCCCTTCGTCTCTGTTTAATCTTTGTGCAGTTTCACCACAATTTGAACCAAAGATCAAATGGTTCAATATAAGCAAAAGAAAATTTGCTTATATCAGTATTAGACCAATAGCATCTTGCACAGAAAGATCTGGCTATTTAATTACTCATGGTAAGATATAAGGTATAAAAAGTATCCAGAAAAAAAGAAAAGGACCCAGAATATATTAGCATAAACTAGTTTACACTGAAAACAGTAACACCAGTATTGTGGCACATGCTATGTTTTCAGTGTCTGTCTTCTCAAGGAATCAGGTGGAAATGTGATTGCCATTGTGACAGTACTGTGAATATTGCTCTCAAGAGCACGACAGTCTTACATACGAAGCCAATCCCATAATATCATGTCGCCTGTACAAGAATACTGTATGGTGTTTGAACAGTGACAAAATCCATCTGAGCATGCATTTCCAAGAATGCACTCTTTCGTGGCACGTGACTGAAGCCAGAAAAGAGACTTGAGAGGTGGGTCATGAGTGTTCTGACCTCATGAATGGATTAATGTCTTTATGGGAAAGATAGATTGGAATTTAAATTTTAAAATCTAAATGACCCTTCGAATTGCAATTCAGTATATAAATACTCTGAACTTTGGTAAAAGAAGGTCTCAATCTCTGTCTTTAGATTTATAGTCTAATTTTTCTTCACCATATCATTGCTATGTCTATGTTCATTAATTACTGATAATACTCAAGAAAACTCACAGCAGTGAATTGGTTTCCCCCTCCTTTTCTCACTTCTCCTCTCATCTTCTGTCAAAGATGATGGATCAAGCAGGATTCTGCCAGATGCAGGCTTCTTGTTCCTGAACTTTAAAGCCAATGAACTCTGAGCCAAATACATTTCTGTTAATTTAAAATTGCCCAGTGTGTCTTAATCTCATAAAGCAGAGAAATTAAAATAAAATAAGCCATCAGATTAACTACTTTCTAATGCACAGTATTTTTTTGCACATATATAGATAGGAGGAAAAAACTTATGGTCAACAAGAAAAATGAGGAAAAGGATTAGAATAAAAGGAAAATGATTACAATAAAGAAATAGTAGCATCCATGAATTTGATCATCTTAACACTTGCAGGTTTACAAGCTCCTGAATCAACAGGTAACAGGAGGTCCAGAGGATGCTTGAGAAATCCTAACATTTCAGAGATACTTCTTCTTCTAAAACCAATTTTTTATTTAGTTGGGACTTTTTTTTTTGTACCAGCAGTTGCACTCACAACTTCACACTTGCCAGGCAGGTGCTGTGCCACTGAGCTGTACTCTCAGCAAGGAATATTATTTTAAAGGAGTTATTTTCTTAAGCAAACTCTGGTGTTGAGTTGAATATGCCTTTAAGAAATCAAAAATGTTATTGCACATAAACTTTGCCTTATGTAATATAACCTTTCTTTATTTCAGCAAAGAGCATGAAGGTATTCAGATTAAGATAATTGGCTATAAATATATTGGCCTGTCTTTCTCTGTAATGAATAAAATATAGTAATTATTTATGTGTGTGGAAGTTATACAGCTGGGATAAAGGGTCATTTAATTGCATGCTTATATTATCAAAATATATAATTTTGTGTACACCTTGTCTATTACACTTAATTCTGAGGTCTTTATTTTTTTTAGTATCTCAGAACAATCTTACAGTTTTTAAGCTGATTATGGACCTACCCTTGTCTACTTAAAAATACTGGCTTGTGTAGAGTTTTGCAAATTTTGCTTTGGATTTGTGGAACAAAAATAGCTGAATAAAACGTCTAAGTACTGCTAGAAATAAATAAGTCAAATACAAATTAACATTCCAAATTAATACTTAGAAAATGACACATTTGTATTTGAAATACAAAATAAGTATAATGAAAGTGCAGACATTTTGTTTCTGTTTGACAATATAACCTGGTTATATTTGTGCTTTCAAAGTAAGGAGAAATATGAATGACCCTATATTAAGACTGGCAGTATACAATACCACAAAAGAATGCTTAAAAGATTTTAACATCATATGTATGGGGAGGATCAATAGCTTATTAATTTCTCTTAATTTTTATAGTAAAAGTATCTGACGCTGATTACTTGAGCATTAAAATGATACTATAGTAGAGCCATAATTGCTATACAAGTACATTTCTTAGAAAATAAATGAATTTTATATATCATTTTCCCCTGTGTCTTTGGGGAAAAAAAAGCAATTTCTTTGTCTGTAACTATTGTCTGTAACTATTACTATTATCAGTGAAACAACAGTTTGCTGTTCATCGTCATCTTGTTATACAGAGAATCATGAAACTATGCAGATTCTTCTTCTCGGGGGATGGAAAGTTGGATGCTGGGAACTAAGCTACAACAGAAAATCGTACAGGATCCCACATGGCAGCATACCCACCTGCTTCGTTTCTGTGTGCCAAGGCTAGTCCTCATACGCTCCCAGGACGGTGTGGTCCCACACAAACTGGCTCACATATAACGAACTTACCATTTACTCTTTAGGTCCATGGGGCTTATTGACTAGTAGCAGTATTAAGTCCTCTAGGGCTGTAGGGCTCATCAGAGGGTGAGCAGAAGTTATAAGCATTTGAGTTAAAGAAAAAATAGATGAAAGTAAAAGAGTATCAGAACATAGTTTTACATCTTTTACTTTTCTCAAGAGAATAAGGTTAAATGTGTTTTACAAGGTTTATGATGAGACCCTCAAAATAGAATTCTGTTTTAGTTTGTCATCTGAAGTCTGTGACTTTCCTAATGCAAAATTTTTGTGTATTAATAACAATTTGGAGGTGATTACAAAGTGAGAAATGTGCCTTCAGTTTTATATTAAAATTGATCATATAATATGTCATTACTACAGATTCAAATAATAGCATGATTCAAAAAATATCCAACGTTGACTACTTTCTTCACTATATTGTATATAAAATTATAAAATCTGGTGTTATTAAAAATGGGCATGATTTATGATACTATATACATGTATATATAATAAATATGCTTATATTTTTATTATAACGTGCCATTATATACACGGTATTATAATATGTACATTTGCACTTGTATATAGCAATTGCTTTAGAATTTCTAAATTTGTTGTTGGAGTGATTTGGATTTGGTAAAATAATGCCACATATTTTGCTGCTGTATAATGTACTTGTTTTATTTTCAACAGTTGAGATGGCAAAAATCTTAAACAAAAAATTATTGTAAACCTCATCATGAAATAATGAGCTTGGCTATTCCTTTAGTCAATCCTTGTAAAACAACTTTCATTAAGTGACATTCAGGAGATAACAAGTTTAAGTAGATTCCAAAAGAAATAAAGAATACCACATTGCAAGCACAACAATAGTAAGTGCTGTTATAAAATAGAAATTTATGTATTTCAACTTTCAATGTATTTTTAAATTATCAAAGTTTATATTTTTGCACTGTATTTATACTCTGAATATGTTTAGAATATGCAATGTATTTTCTAATTAATATGTCAGATGAATGTATAACACCTTTATCAACTTTTGATATAGATTTATTTTATAATTGATATTCTTTCCCAAGAACAATAAAAAGAACATTGAAATAAATATATGAATTACTAGTTTTTAGTGTGGTCCCATGAATTAATGAAAATTGAGTTATGCATTTTTTCTGCAATCATTTGCTCCACATAGCACATAAAATAAAGTGCATCAAATTCCAATTGATTTGCATTGTGCTTTGTCTTTACTACTAAAAATTGTAAAACCTTCCGTAGACAGACTTTATACTGATATTACTATTCATGTTCCCTGGCAACCCCTACTCAATGGAATTAGGTTACAAGACTTCATGAAGAGAATAATAGAGACATCTGCCATGCTATATGTAAGTTGCATTCTAAAATCAGTGCATACACATATTTCTCTGCACTACAGAGGAGAAGATTTCTATAGAAAATAATTCTTGTGTATGAGATTGGTTTCACACATCTATAAACCTTGGCATATTGTACTTGTCAGAAAAACTTCATCACCTAACAATAACCTTTTGCTATCCTTTATGTAGTGTTGTCTGGACAAATTGTCTTGATGTTCAGCTGAAGAAGATTGATGACACAGCAAACTGCCGATGTAGGCTTAGGAGAACATAGCCCTTCAATGAATTTTGGGGCACTCCAAATCACTTCCCTGTGTGGAGATGGCAGTAGTCCCTCCAGGATTTTGATTTACAGGCTGTGAAATACCAAATATACAACATCAAACAAGAAAGAGTGCTTCGGGAAAAAAAATAGAGCAACAAACATTTTCTTCTGAATATAGTTCATGAGGCTATTTGTTGGGGAGAAAAGAGTTGTTTTTAAAAAATTCAGAAGATAAATGAGAAATATGGCAGCCTTTGCAGTGCACAAGAAGAAAAACTATGTTTACAAAAGCCCTAGTTAAGTAGGAACATATTCTGAAATCTGAAGTCTGGAAACATTCCATTTTATCACAGCAGTGACGGTAATTTTTTATTTGTTTTAATGAAAGGGAGCCAAATATTTATAAACTTTGTAGCAAACAAACCAAAACTGCATGATATCATTGTCTTTTACAATTGCATAATATTGAGTTTTACTTTAACTCTAATATTTAATATTTTGGAACATAAAAAAACTCACTAAAGTCTTATTTTCTGCTATTAAAAGTCTTCCTAAGCATAGAGAAAATATGGCATTTCACAGGACTGTACAGTTTGTTTTAGGGATGCAAAATTCAAAATCTCCTTTTTCTGTCCTACATTTGAAGGTCTGGGAAGATTGGCACAATTACTTCCCACTTGGACTTAATCAGTCTCTCTTGTTTCTGCAGGGAAAGTGAGTTAGCAGGGAATGAAAGAATAAAAGAAGCAAACAGTAAGATTCAGCTGTGTACTTACACCTTAATCCTGCCACATGCTGTCTACCTTAGTCCAGGTATTCACCTGCGAAGATTTTATCATGGAAAAGGAGTTGGTCAACGAAGGAAAAGAAAGTAATGGATTAAAACTATTTCGTTCTGAACTTTTTTTGCAAAGATTTTATCTAACAGATATTCAAAGACATTATCTTGATTTGGGTAGTGACAACAAATTGCCACACAGTCAGATGGATTAAAGGACATATATTGAGACCTCACAATTTCAGGGGCTGAGAATTCAAAGATCAAAGCACCTGTCTATCCTCTGCCCGCTGAGGGCACACATTCCCATTTGGGGACAGTCACCCTCTCCCTACAAAACTGAGAGGAAATTAAAGAGAAGAAAGTTCTCTTGTGTTTCTCTATATAAAAGAGACACATATAAAGTGGTTCAAGCTTGTGACCTAATCACCATTCAAGTTTTCACTTCTAGATTACATCACATTAGGTATTTAGGTTTCATTGCAAAAATTTTGGAAGGACACAATCCTTCATTGTATGACAAGCATGCATGAATATTCTGTGTTAGATGACAAAGTATCATCCTCCAAAGTCTGCCTCATAGACTGCTCTTTTGTCTTTTTAGTTAATAGCTAATACTTGGCATTTGGACTCCTTATTATGCTCTCTTTATGACTTTGAACTTCATTAACACAGCAAAGTTGAAAGTTTATGTAAAATATTTTTTCTCTGAGTAATCAGACTCCTGTGATCTACTCTAAAGTAATATAATGTAGTAGTGGTGTGAAGAATTTTGTCAAGGTAACGCATTAGGACCGAAGACTGACCCAGCCATGCAGGTTATACAAATGGAGTCAATGGAGTTGTACAGCTAGATGACAAGATATATTCACATATGGAGAGGTTGTGCAGAGATTAGAAGATCGTATTGATCCCACAATAATCTTAGTAATCCACTTATCAATATAAGGTTAATTAACATAGTTGAGAATAATAAAGTTTGAAATCTCTTTAAATGTTTACATATTATGTTGCAAAAGTATAAATATGTCAGAGATATTTTGGAACTGGTAGAAAGAATCCTATGGTTTAATTGAATTTTTTTAAACAAGAACTAAAAATTAGGAGAAAGTAGAAAGGATGAGAGAGAAAAAAGGGAAAGTAAATTGAAAACAAAAAAAAAGTTTAAAGAGTATATGAATAGTACCCTTCAAAACTAATGTACAGAGAGGTGAAGGCTTTCCTCAGTTGCCTCAGACAAATCTCTCGCCTTTATGCATTACCCCCCTTCCCTGCATTGTTTCAGTTTATTTCAATTATTTTATGTTTCATTTTTTTCATGTTATGACTATCTTAGCAATAATTTAGTATTTAATCATAGTACTTGCAAAATAGTAAATATATACTGTTAAAAGATTTAAAACTTGAACATTTAAAAAAATAAGTCTTCTAATCAGTTTTCAGCATAGATGACTATTGTAACATACAAGTTTGTAATTTAAAACAACACTATTTGAAGCATGTATGAAATATAACTCTGGAGATAATACCTCAAATATACATTTTAAATTTAGGACATTAAAAACATGCCAAAAATTCTAACAACCATGTATTTTTTTTCCTAATTTTTGTATGTATTTCAAGGTTAATAGTATATATAACCCTACGTACTTTTGCAAACTACAGAAATCAGTGCTCTCTTGGAACGATTCCATTTCTCTCATATCTTTCATTTGATCTGAGTATTTCATCTTCTTATGAATTATTAGATAAAATAAGAATGATAGGGTAAAAATCCACACTCAGAATATCATCTCATTTGAATATAGAGTTGCTAAATTTTAGATGGGGATTAAAGGGGCGAAAAGATTTGCTAAGAGGAGAAAGTAACAATGAATGAAAAGTTGGGTTCAAGTTAAACTAAAAAGTAAGGACATTTTATACCATGAATACCTAAGAAGGAACAGACCCATCTAACCAAAGATGATTTTTTTCATTAAAGTTCAGCACCCAGCTGTTTTGAACTGATGAAGAAACCATATAAGTATATAATCTGTCATGATAAATAATAAATTCTGAGGATATTATGGGTGTTCTTAACCCTCATTATTTGCTTTCTTTGCTTTGCTTTTTGTTTTTTTGGAAACTCCCCAAATCCTAGTTTTAAAAACTTACCTTATATTATGGCCTATAGATTATAGTTTAGATAACTAGTTAACAGTTAGACCCCAACAGTGAATGAAACTTTGGCCAAATCCCCAAAACTTCCTCTTATCTCTTAATTGGACATAAAATTTATGGAAAGAGAAACAAACAGGTTTATCCTATGGCACCAATTTGCCTGGTACCCACATTCCGTATATCAATTAACCAGCTGTGTAAGAAGGTCTTGTAACATTCCAAAGCAATGCTAGTGCTGTACTAGTGGTATCCATGGAAACCCCATGACTTGTCAACTCATACAGAGATGCATATAACAGAAACAGATAAAGGAACTGATACTCCTCAGCCAGGTTTTAATGGCGAGCTGACTGAACTCTGCGATTTGAAATAAACCTCACTTGTTTGCGAAACTCTGTGTCCTGTGGGTAATTTCTCTAGTATGAAATAGATTTTTATTTTTATGAATAGATTTTTATCTATTTTTATGAAATAGATTTCTCTAGTATGAAATAGATCCCTATCTAAAATTTAGCAACTCTATATTCAAATCAGATCAAGGTAGATTGAAAACACTTGGGAAAATGAATAAATGCAGGTGTAGTTATAGGTGCTTTAAAATAACAACCAGAAAAAAAAATAACCTGGATAATATGAGAAAAATAGTTGAAACATATTGAATAAATACAGTATCACCATTAACATCCTTCCGAACAACATTCAATTCGTTAAACTCTCACTTTATAACTTTGGTTTACAAATACCATTCCACCTACATTTAAAGGAATTATCTCTCATACATAGACATTTTACACTGTTTTGTTAAAATTACAGAGAAAATCTTTTACTTTTGCCTTCTAGTAAAACAATACAAAATAACATACAGTGCTTTTCTAAACTACTAAAAAGATTACAAAACAAAATATCACTCATAATCATGTCATTCAGAAATATACTTCTTCATCTTCATGGCTATTAATGTTTTTTTGTAACTATCTCAGTCAATACTTAACTTTCTAGAATCCATTTGGAGAATTGACAAGGACATAAGTCTGATGGATGTAATAGTGTTTCTTTCCCTCCAAGAATTTGTTCCAGAATGGCTGCACCACCCAACTCTGGTCAGTAAGGTCCTGGTGAAGATACTTTTGCTAGAGATTTCTTAGGAAAAAATGAAAACCAACACCAACACCAACACCAACAGCTCAACACAATTCTAGTTTTAAATAAAATCTACAAGAACATAAGATACTGCTTTCCTACTGGGTGGCACTACGTGTTGGGAGCCATTAAAGCTGGAAATTGAATACACTTGCAGGGCTTCAGTAAGGCCAGGTCATAGTCAAGAACAAAGAGATGCCTCAAAGTGCAAGATAAGGTCACAGCTGAGGACACCTGGCTTCAATGCCAATTAACACCATGAAGATTGTAGCTGCAGGCATTTCACTCCTGTAGTGAAAGGAAACCTGGAGTCTTTCTCCTAAGATAGTTCTCCTCAATTAACACAGTCTGTTACTTGGAAAAGTCCTTGAACCACTACCAAGATAACCCCTTGTTGGAAAACTAAATAAATACAGACCACCCAAAGACATTCCTTGTCTCAGCACCCAGAGTCTCAAACTCTGCTAGAGAGTTTTAATCCTCCTGGAGGCCTAAAATCATACCACTTGTCTGATTTATTTAAGGCTTCACCTTATGCTTGTTTGGGAGATTGGGGATATTGGCCAGGTCCCTTTTAACTAAGGAATCATGTGATCTTGGAGATTTCTGACAAACGAACTCTGTCCATGAGCGAAGGCAGCCTGTGAGGACAATGCCGGGATATGGGACACCCTTGGAGAGGAGAGGATGATAGGAGAGAAACAGGGCCAGAGTGCAGAGTGACTGGCCCGATGCATGACGCATCCTTGGACTCCCTTTCACATGCTGACAAAGTCGCTTATTGTTAAAGCCCATTAGAGTTGGCTTTCTACAAGGGTAGCTGATAGAACACTAACAAATAGAATCATTCCAATTTTGTACAAGAATGAGAAACATTCAAATGATGAGTTAAGCTGCCCTTCATCTCAAGGCCAGTAGCTGGTCTGTTGCTTTTAATCCCAGTCTTCCATAGCTCACTATGCTTAATTGCCTCTTAAAAATCAAAAAGGTATTCTGAATCCAACACAGAGAAGCATTGATTTATGGTAATACAGGTCTTTCACTGGCTTCTAAACTAAAAAGAAAATGTGATGCCATAATACATACATATATATTATCACAACAATGTTACAATTCACCAGCTCAGTGTTTGTCATCTTAGTTTGGTTCCAATTTTTTTATGAAGATTTTGGTAAAATGGTATAAAGAATTATCACTTCTTAGTATTATATTATTTTGTAATTATACTGTTATTATAAACTTCTCTAGAAAAGAGGCATAGCCCAATATTCTTAATGTGTCCCAAAGTACATAGACTAAAAGATCTCTGCTATTCATGAAGATCTTTATTTTCTTTTCATTTAAAAATAGTTTTGTGATAGTATTTATTCCACATCTCCTGCCTTACACACTTATGAAGTTGCATATGGTTCAGAAAATATTTTTTCAGTATTTCTATTAATATTTTATACAATTGCAATTGATACTGTCAAATCTTGTATATCTGGTGATTAAGACTCTTCCAAAGTACAGTATTCATTATATAAAATAAATGTTAAAATATAGGCCTTGAATGATTTAATCATGTGACAATCATGTGAAAAGGTAAAAATTTAAACATAAAATACAATTTTTAAAAAAAGAATCTGTAACACAAATGCAAGAAATAGACTTCATTGGGATCTTTGAAAAATTTTTGTGTTTATAAAATACATTTTCTTTCAAGAAAGACACAAAGAATTCTTGACGAGTTATAGGAATGAGTTGGTAATAAACTGTGAGTTGAAACAAATGTTATTGAATTTGTTTACCAGAACAATTTGAGAAGGAAATATGTAAAACACAATGCATGCATTTTTTCCCAAAATTCATGAGTCTTTTCCACTGAACTAGTTTTATAAAAGAAACTGGATATATTCATGTTCATAACAGTACAATTAATAATAGCTTAATCTTTAAAGTGGCCCATGTGTATATCAAGAGATGAATGGATGAAGAAAAAAAATGAAAACAGAAGTTTTGTAAGAACAGGACCAAGAGTTGGAAGAAAAAGGGAGGGAGGGAGAGGAGATATACAGGACAAAATAAAGCAAAGAGCTAAGATTCATAGGTACTATCTTCCTACAATAAATGTAGTAATTATCTACTGGAAAGATGTGCTAATAAAAATTAATAAATTATATTATGTCAGCTGTAGTCTTAATTACTCAAATTTGAAAGCAATCAATATGTTCTTCAAACCTTATTGCCAAACCTGAAAGCAAACAATATGTTCAACCAAAAATTGAAAAGATACAAAATTGGATAGACACATTCATATAAAGTATATTCTAAAAAATAGTATCATTCAGTGCTAAAAAGAAATAAACTATCAAGCCACGATTATGAAGAAAATTGTAATGCATAGTGCCATGTGAAAGATCTAGTTTGAAGAGCCTATAGGGTACATAATTTTAATTATATGAAATTCTGGAAAAGTTGAAGCTGGGGGGACCAAAAAGATCTGCATTTGCCACAGGCTAGGGTAAAGCAGGGGTGGATGTCACCGAGTATTTATAGGGGAATGAAGATAGTACAATACAATAATCGTGGATAAATGTCATCATACATCTAACCAAATCCATAGTAAACACTACATGTAGAGTGACCTTCAATGTGAACACGGCCCTTGAGTGACAAGGACATGTCGAAGTGGGTTCATGAGTTGAAATGAGTGTACTCATCTGGTGTGGATACACATGGGCGACAGTATACACATGTGAGGACCAGATGTGTAGACAATTGACAGTTCATTTTCCTGTGAATCAAAGAAGGAAATAGAAGGAATAAAAAACAAAGCTGAAAGATATTCATGACCTTCAACCATTCAGGGATCATAATATAAGTAAAAAACTTTAAAATCATGTTTTTATACAAAAACACATACAAAGGTTCATATCCAAAACACCTACAAAGACTTACAAATCATGATCATTGAGTATATTGAGGCTACTTGAGGCTTTTGTTTTGAAAAATTGTGAATCTTCTTGTTTAGTGTATAATTTCTAATTCACCTGAATAATAAGAGTGGCAGTGAAATTTTTTCTCACTTTATTTTAATCAGGTTGTCCTCCGTATTGTTAGTTTGGTTCTATAAGTATCATATAAATTAACATCATTCCTTGCTTTTATAACCATTTAATACTTGTATGCTTGTTTTCTTTAAAAGGAAGAGGTAATACATTTTTTAAAAATGAGCAAAACTCATTTAATAGAAACAAAATGCAATTCAACAACCAGAGTTGCACAGCACTTGATGACATCAGCCAAGGTCCCCAGGTTAGGCACAGTCAGAAGTGCAGTTACAGTCATTGGGAAGGATATACAGTCACATCAGCAGGATTATTTTTTGTTTTGTGGCTGTAATTTTGGAACTATAAGCAAAGGAAGTATTGATTTCTGCTACCTTACTTGACTGAAATACTGTCAAGGGATTTCATTCCAGTGATTTCATTTTCCTTCTAGTACAAGGTGCTTCATTAGCATAAAATGCAACAGCATGGTTTCAACAGGGGGCTTGACAAAGTATCTGGCAGGGCTCAGGTAAGGGGGGAACATATGGCCCACCTGCCGTTGGGCTGTAGATCGCTATTCTACTCTGCATGCACATGAACTTTCCTTTAAAGTGGCAAGCTCTGCTCCTCTTGAGATGGACAATACATTCCTTTTCCTGTGCTGTTTCATAGGCTGGGAATTGTATTTTCCTCAGCCAGAAAAGCATTATAAATGTAATCATATCTGAGGAACAGAAATGATGTCTTGTGAAATCATGAAATGACAAAAATATCCTCAAGAGACAATGTTTTCAGCTCAGAAGTGATCTACTAAAATTTTCTAAATATACTTCAAGTTTGTGGGTCCCTAACAAATTCCATGGCATATTTTAATATTGTTATTGAAAATACTGTGCTCTCTCTCATCCCAGATAGTGAAACATAATTATCGTGGGAATACTTATGCACATGCTCCAAGGCTTGTCTCACTTCTCATGTCTCCTGCAAGACCCTCCTGGCAGTAATTTGTCATTTGTGTTTTCTATTTCTTTACTATAGTTCAGCAAGAAATACAGTGTTATTTATTTTATAAATCTGCCCTATGTGCAGTATTGCGTTTCTTATACCTTAGATTACAAATATAAAAAGAAAGTAAGTAAATGTTTGTGCCACTCCAACGGGGAGATTGATTAGTGTATTATGTTCACAGATGCTAAATTATGACATAAAGCCAATTGAGATGACTTTAATCATGGCAGAAAACTTATATAAAATCACTACTGATTATGTACAACCAAAATTGATTTTTATCCACCTTACTCATTATATTTTATAAGACCTTTTCTTAAATTAAAATGCCCAATTTTTAGCAATCATATATATGCATATTTTGCAAGGTATATACTATGATGATTTGAGAGGAGTACTCATTGTATAAAAATAATCACAATCAAATCAACTAGCAAAATAATTATAATTCATGACATATGTTAGATCCTTAGAACATATTTGTTGCATAATTGAAAAATGTTAGTTATCTTATTCACTATACTTTCCAGTTCCCTATCCCAAACTCTGGCAGCAAAACTTTTGCTCTCTGGTTACCTGAGTTTGACTTCTTAAAATTCCACTTTGTATTTGCTTCTACAATGCTTTATTGGATACACATGATAAATCATACTTTCAGTAAAATAGTTAATATTTACTTCAAATTTAACTTTATTTATTTTGTCAATATGATCAGTAGAATTTCAAAGAATGTTCAAAAATGTAGTGACCTCTTAGGTCTCACCTGTCTAGTTTCTTACTTTGATGTTTTGTTCTTTAGGTCTATTTTATTGGGAAGAAAGTAAAGGGCATTGTTGATGACAGAGATTACTGTAAATACTCAGCCATTAATAGCACAAGCTTTAGAAAAGTGAACATTTTTGTTCTTGAAATTATTAGGCAAAATGTTCAATTTTGCCAAACTACATTAATAGCTGCCAATTCTAAAATTCTGTTCTTTATTTATTCTTTTTTTCAAAGCAGGTTCTCAGTTTGTAATTCTAAAGTGAGAAATAACTTGGAAAATAACTTTGCAAAGAAACATATATTTTATATATAAACTAAATTTCATCAAATATTTAGAAGGAAGCATAAATGGAACCATAATTTAGATACTTGAAAAGATGTTGATATTTTGCTAAAGTTTTCAGTCTTTTTCCAGATGTCTGGCAGCACATAAGGAAAACAAAACCACTTTGTGAATAAACATAAGCTCAATTACACCAAAATGCCACTTTCTACTGATTTCCAATTTTCTTTCTAAGGCAGGATGTAATAATGGATTGGGTGATTGAAGAGATTAACAACTCTGGCTTCTAAGAGCAGAATAACGTAGTGCATTCATTAGGCATCCCAATGCCAGCACCATTTTAACAAAGACTGAGTTAGTTGGTCCTGAAAGTTTTAGTTTTATGTCTATTGTTATAGTCATTTTGACATGATCCAAAACATATAACATGATGAGATTTTCTTTAGTTTTTATCTCAGTATGTATCTATGTGATATTTAAAATTAACCCTTGACTGAGAGTTTTACATACATTCAGCCTCAAATTTGTTATCTTTTCTCCCCAGTTGGTATTCACGATTCACCTCCCAAGATACTCAGTATTCTAATAGGGTTGAGCACCGCCTACAGCACCACTAGTATTTTTGCTGGGAAAAAATATATATATATTGTCCTTTAACATTTAAAGGTATGGAATTTACTTTGTGTTTTAATAATTTCATAAGTAAGAATATTTTAATTGTGTCTTTCACTGAGGGAGTAAACAAATGATCATATGATTATGACTGTTTAAATCAAAGAAATATTTGTCTGTAATATATTTAATCTAAAAAAAGTTTCCAGACTGCTACAATCAATATGAATGGTTCACAGGGAAATTCAGAAAAGACTCAGAGGAAAAAAAATTCTTCGCAACATGAAAGATACTTCTTTTAGTAAAGATTACTTACAAATCTTCCCTTATGACACTTACCTAGAATTGCAAAAAGTATGAAGTTATCTCTACATTCAGACCTCTGCCAAAGCCAGGTTCAAAGATGCCTAAGAGACCTTACTAATTACCACTCTTGCTAGGTTCCAAAAATCATCCCTCAGAAAGTATCAATGAAAAATCTGGAAATACTGGCAATAATGACTATTGCAGGTGTGGAATTTCAAACATTGACAAACAGGCTGCGAATCCTCCACCCATTGTATTCCAGGGCCCAAATGCCGACCACAGTGTGTAGTTATTGCCAAACTGACTCACAAATGAAGATCAGCGGTGAGGATTCAGCCTAGTAACAGGAGGGCAAGATTAGGGAAAACAAAACAAAACAAAACAAAACTAAGCAAAATCCTGCTAAAACTTTTATTCTTTAGCGGTAATTTAAGAAAATGAATTTCATAAAAGGAACACATTTAAATTAATAAAACAGCTCTACTGAGCTCTTATGCAGGCATCTGTGGCTGCTGTGTAAATGTTTATGTGCACATGTTAAAAATGATCCACGTGAGAGGGATGCAGGAGGTGGGACTGATTAGTGCCGTAAATGTTTAAAGGAGAACATAAATAAACATCACGGTCCAGAGATGATCAAGGAAAACCTTAAGACCTACTTAAGATCTTAAGCTTGAAGTGTGAAGAATAACAAAACATACTCAGAATGTTTAATTAAAAGTTTGTCTCAGTAGAAGTCATATTTCCAACCGTGCCCCTCACCGGGTCCCCCCTTGTCCCAAGGTGCTTGACCTTTTCTGAAGCAGTTCTGAAGAAGTCTTCCTTCTCAGGCATCTTTAATTGCACCATGGTGGCTGCCTCTAGATTTATTTAAAATATTTAACTTTCACAGTTTTCTGTTTTTTTCACATTGAGGAAGAGCCGGAAGCCACATGGCATCAGGCATGGTGACTGAGTGGGTGCGGACATGCCACACTGTTGTTTTTCTTATGAGCCTGCCTTTTCACTGCATGGCACTTGATAGCAGAGTTCTGTGTGTTGGGCTTTTCTTTTTTTGGTACCGGGGATTGCACTGATGACCGCCTACTTGCAAGGCAGGTGCTTATGCCCCTGAGCTACATCCCTGACCCCTCTGTGTAGTTTTGATCACACTGTGGGGAGACATTCAGGAAAGAGTGTCTTCAGAGAGTGACAAGCACGAAGGAACAAGTGTGTTCAAAGTCAAGGGCATTATTTTGAGGAGGATTAATGACAACAAAATTTTATTTAAACATTAAGAGTATATTTGATTGTTCTCCATACTTCGATTTTAAGACTTGAAATACGTCTTAGGTTTTTCCTTATCTTCCGGACCGTGATCTGTGCTTTCTCACTGACTTCTGAAAGGCTTCCCAGCCTGAGCAGTGGACAGCTTGGGCAGAGACCACGGGCTTGTTGTGCTGCACTTGAGCAAGGGCAGGCCTGGCCTGCGATGAGCCAGGTGAGGTGCTGTGGAACCGGGTGCCCAGGTGATCTTCCAGGTTAGAACTGTGTCAGAAGGGTGCTGGAAGAGGCCTGCTAGGCTGTTCTCACAGCACTCACAGGAGGGCTGGGTGACTGACACCGAAACCTTGTTCATTTCCTTCCATTAACCATTTGTATCTCCCTTGGTTTCTCTGTATAAAAAACCCCAATGTGGGAATATGTATAAATTGGGAAAACTAGAACTGGAACAAGGAGAGCTGAAAGAAAGGGCTCCTGGTAACATGAGGAAGATGGGAAAGGATTTTCAACCAACCGCGGTAATCAAAATTCTTCACTTTCACTGAAAATAGATTGCAAAGTAAATTGCCTGTGAACATAATCATAATAAGGGGCAAAATTAAACATTCTTTCCTACAAAAAACCATTTTATTGATTCTTAACTATTTGTTTTTGGTCTAGTATTAGTGTTCGGCAATAAAATAAACATACACAAAACCTTGGTATTAAATTTTTTTTCTAAGAACTGTCTCAATCACGCTGTCACAAATTGGTACTTTCAGGAAGAATTCCAGTGCTTAGGAAAGTGTTCCTGTGACCGGGTGCCTGAGAAATGCCATTGGAACAAATCCCATACTTGTTTTTGTATCCTGTGTCCATTCATTACAGGCAAAATTCTTTGAAGCATCCATCAAATTACTCTCTTTTAAGCAATTTACCGGACTATGTCAATCCTTTCAGTCTTCTCTGTTTGTTATAGTTAATTACAGTGTTCTCCAAAGAGCTAACAATTTGTATGAAATGCTCTCAAACAGGCTCTTTAAAAACTAAATCAGACACCTATATCTTTGACCAAACAGATTCATAAAATCAATATTTGTGATTGAAAAGCACTAAGTAAGAAGTAGGAGAATGGGACTGCCTTTTCCTGGCATGGTATGGAATAACCGTAGTTGTCTACATTACTGACCTCAAGAGAAATACATGCATAGAAACTGAATAGGAGAAAAGTTTACAAAGTAAGTATTAAACATTTTAGCATTACCTTAGAGACTGAATAATAAATCTTACGAAGTTACCACTGCTTGATTCCCCACCAGTCAGTCCTGCGGCTTGCATCTTCTAACTTCTGTCTCAGGTGAATAGTTCTGAATTCCAGGGGCAAATTAGAGTTGCTCAGATAACTTTCAAATAAAATTTGTGCTCACATCTCTCTATGAGGCACTTATGCACAAGTGGTTTCAAATGAGATTTAGAAGTGCATTTTTAGGTATGGGCCATATAGATAGATACAGCTATTTCTACAAGTGTGATCATATATGCCCACTATATACACACATGCATTTAGAGCCACATCATGCAAAATTCATAAGCATATAAAATCATGCCTGTTAATATATTACATTTAATTTATATTGTAACATTTTAGACATAGTTCTTCAGACTTTATATTTATATACAGTATTTAAACATGTGAAGAGGACTACATATATTTATGGTTATATTTAAAATCAGACTTTGAGTAATTTGCTCAAAGCAAGGGAAATAACATCAGCTGCTTAGAATTGTGATAACTAACTTAAAATAACTTCTACTCATCAACCCTACATAGACATCCTTAAAGTGTTGCAGTGCAGAGGAGTAGTGAAATAAGATGGAGAAATATAATGGAATCAGAAAACACATATTCATCCATTAGTTTTGTAGGAACAGGTCTTAGAATTTCTGATGCATGATATATACATTTGTAAAACACAGGAACAAAAGCACATCACAGAGTTTTGAACTGTTTTCCATTAAGTACAAGTCTGCTCAAGACACTCCAATGAATTTTTGTTTTTCTCAGAGTGAAAAAGACAGCTTTCAGAAAGCTGGAAATACCATAAGACGTCTTAGTCCCTGGTCCCTCTGCAGTCTCATTTGTCAGCTTTCTCCCTCCTTTGTAAAGTTGAAGTTATCTGTTTTCCCCTAGAAAATTCCCAGTGATGCTTTGCTGCCTTCAATGGACCTCCCCTAGGTCTGAGAATGACAGACTCTCTCAGACTCTGAAGATTTTACCCTAAGATTTTATATTACCCCAAATATTTTCTGAATGTCTTACTAAAATTTTAATGCTTGCCTCTGAGCCATACCCCACCCCCACTTTCACTGCTTTATTGAATTCCTTCAAGAGGTAGCTCACGATTCTCATGTTTTATAATCTAACTTGCTCACTGAAAGTAAATTACTTGAGGACAGATTTTGTGTGTAAGGGGGTATATATTTATAACCTAAAATTCATCATTGAAACCATTTTAAATGAACAATTCAGCAAGATTTGGCACATTTGTAATTCTGCACAACTACTACCAACATCTATCTCTAAAACTTTGTTATCATCCCAAATAGAAACTGCAAACAACTTTGTAATTCCCTCTTCCAACCCTTGGCAATTTCTACTTTATGTTTTGTATCTGTGAAGTTGCCTGATTTAGATAACTTGTAGAAACAGAATTATACAATATTTATCATCTTGTGGCTGGCTCATTCCCTTTAGCATAAAGTTTTTAAGTTTTTTGGCATGCATCAGGACCTCATTCCTTTTTGTAAGTAAATAGGACCCCATTGTATATGTATATATAATTTGTGTGTGATTTATCTGTTGATGAACATTTGGATTGTTGCCATATTTGGCTGAGAGAATATTGCTGCCATGTATACTGACATAAAAAGAATCTATTTGAGGCATAATGCAGATTTTAACCTTTTTTTTCTTCTCTGGATGGACACCGTCCAGAATATATTAAACAAGTGTTAAAAATAAGCAACACTTGGTTTTTAATTATTCTTGCTTTTCAGTTTTGGACCCAGAGATTGATATCCATGGCTCTCAGTATATACTATTGCTTCTGCCGAGGCGGGCTACAGAGAAGCACTGCTAGAAGGTCACAGGCAGCAGGAGACAGCTGTTAATGGCTCTCCGCAGCTCTGCTTTGGTGTGGCTTTTGCTACGGTCTTGTCCTGGACTGCAGTGTCCCAACTGCCTGTGCTTGTACCATAACTTAGTCTCCCTTGTTCCTTCCCAGTGCAATGTGGCAAAAGCAAACAAACAAGCCCTTTGTGAGTTCTAATCAAATCAGAGTTTCTGATATTCCCACGTGCTTTTTCAACTGTGCTCAGAACCTCTCAACCACTTCATTGACCTCGATCTTTTTCTCTTAAATACGTTCATATTTGTGATCTATTGTCTGCTACAATTTTCATGGATATAGAGTTGTAAAGTATGGATATATTGAATAAATGAATAAGTGAGATAGTAAAAAATTCTCAGATATGAAAAGGGTTCTGCACACCTTTTATACTGTTTCACATGTCTTAATAATTTAGACTATGAAAAATGTAAAATGAGGGCTGGGGATTTAGCCCAAGGGCCTGACTGGCAAGTGAGGTCATTAATTCAATCCCTGGTACCAAAAAGGAAAAAGAAAAAGTAAAATGAATTTTGGGATCCACCATAGCAACAAACAGCTTGTCTAGAATTAGCAAGGCCTGAGTTCTATCTCTAGTATGGAAAAACAAAACAAAACAAAAAACTCAGAAAAAGAAAACAAACTACATTAAATGTACTAAAAAATATTTAATACCTTTTGGATTTGGTGTGAAAAGTTTGTTTATTTGTAGACGTCACCTCACAGCACTGTAAAATTATGTCTCATTTCTTTTGGAAATTATTTAGAAATTGTATTGGAACCATGAAACTTGGTTGTAATGGACAATAACAGTAACATTCACATGGCATTTTATTTTCCCAAAAATGTATATTTATAATAATGCTCAATAATAAGTTAGATAATAAGTTAAAAATAACCCCACAAGTACATCAGTGTGTTAATCTAATACTGTAAAACTCATGTACCACATTCTCAGATTGTATGCACATAAAGCACACTTCTTGTTGGCATTGTTTAGCTTTAAAAATGCATTTTTATTACTACATTGAGCTTTTTGATATTTCACATTGAAGTTCTAGGCACTGTTTTATGGAGCACATTACAAGTTGTTTTAAATGTATAATTTTATTAATAGAAATGAAGTTCTTAAACGACCACCTGGCCTCTGGCTCTAGAAGTTGCTTCACATCAGAATTAATAGTTGTTTTTGATTTATCCGTCTTCTTCAAGCACTGCATTCATTTACTAAGTCTGTCATGAAATGACACAGACTGGATGACATAAACACCAGAAATGTGCTTACTTGTATTTCTAACAAAGGCCACCCTACGATCCCGCTGTTCACAGCTTTGATTTTTCCTGAGGATTTTCCCCTGCCTTGTGGATGGCTGCCCTCAAACTGGAACCTCACCTGGTTTTCTCCTGTGCTTGTACACAGGACATCTTTGCTTCTCCTAAGAATACCACTTAGTCTTTTTCATGATGGTGCCTAACTCAATATGTACACATCTATGCTTTACTTCTCTTCATATGTAGTCACTGGACTTGGGTTCGTCTATATACACTCATTTGACTTAATTTTCTCATTAAAAGCTCTATCTTCAGATACAGTCGTATTTTGAGGTACTAGGGGCTAGGATTTTAAGTATGTTGTTGTTGTTGTTGTTCCAGGATTCAAACTGAGGACCTTGTGCTTGCCAGGCAGCTTCTAGTGCTAATGGGGACTATATCTTCAGCCCCGGTAGGGATTAGGATTTTAATATATGACTTTAGGAAGACAGAATCTGTCACACAGTTTCCATTAAGTCAAAGCACTGAATTTTTCCAATTCTTTCCTAAAATTTTATCTCAAATCTCCCTCTGGCCCCATTTCCTAATCTTGAGAGTTAATGCTTAACTTTAGTCTCCATTTTTTTTATGAAACAAGTTTGCTTTTATAGATCCCCAGGGCCAACTTTCCTGACTTAGACTCTGTTTCTTCTTGATTCTCTGTTAGTACTTCTCACAAAGTTCTTCACTTTGACTATTTTGACCCTCACCATCTCTCAGTTTTTAGGGTCATGGTATGGAGGTCTGCATGGCTGAAGGACTTAGGCTACCAGGGTTCGAAATTCCTAATTAGATATGGAACCACAGGGAAGTTATTCAAACTCTGGTGTTCAACTTCTTCATCTGTAAAGAGAATAAGTAGTATTCTCAGACGATTATAAAATGCATGAATTAAAGAAAACATAAAAATTGATATTGAAAGTTTTTTAACTTAGCATACTATAAGTAATAACTTCTTTAATGTTTTCTCCATCTGTAGAAACTTTTGTAGTGCTGCCTCATCTGTGCCTTAGCCCCTATTAAAGGACTGTCTCATGTCTAATACATATAATAAATACTAGTACCCAAGTGTCAGAAAATATAGTGCTTGAGTTCATATAAAAATAGAAAATGACAGTGAATCTGAAACCAACACTGATAAAAAAAATGTTTAGAGGTACAGGTTAAGACTAATATCTTTTGAATAAAGAGAGTTCCTATTAAGAGAATGTTCTAGAAAGACATGGTTGCCATGTTGAAAGGAGCATTTCATTATCTAAAACGTGCAGAGGGCAAGAACAGGCATGTCAACTTCAGCAGGCATTCTGGCAAGAACAGCCTTAATTGTACTTTTTAGAAGGCTGAGTTGATATAGGCTCTGTAAATAAAACAAGAGTTCTTAATGTCAGCACTAAAAGTAGTGGAGTAAGACTAAAAGACCAGCGTTAAGAATAATGAAAATGAATTGAGAATCTGGGACTAAATATTCATTTTATCTTTTTCACTAATGGAATCTTTTCTCAACAAAGCAAAAATATATTTTAAGACAATTATTCTTCCTTGGAATAAGAAGCTAACTTGCATGCAGATTGGTCTTATTTCTTTCTTGTACTTTGATGTCTCATAAGTAATAAAAGAAAAAAAATTCTATCCTTATTAGCAATTAAAATTGGTCTAGGTCAGTCATTTGTTTAATCTTTTTTTGTCAGTGCTTTCAACTGCTCAAATTTAAAGGACATAGTTCATTTTTAACAAAGTGATTTCTATAAAATAGCTTAGTAGTAGTGATATTTACCCTTTATTTTAACCTCTGCTCTCTAGAATGAAAGGGAACCAATAAAGTAAAGGTAAATTCTTACCTTAGTAGATAAGATTTTCTGTTCTCTTAATTTCCCTTACCATGAGTTCAATGGTATGGAGAAGCTCCTTGCTAATTAACACACATGTACTTTATACGAAGATGGCTCAGCGAGGGTACTTATCCAACCTCTTTGGATTTCTTTTATTTTGATCAAACTAACTAGATATTTACCAATCTGGTTTCCTTTCCCTAAAAGCATAGGGAAGCTTTCAAGGCTTTGTACTGTTAAAAGGTGGCAGTGTCAGACCTAGGGACAAGCAATGTGACCACAAGAGAAGTGTTATGAGGCCTTGAATTTTATAGTGGCCCCTTGATTTTCAAAATATGCAGCCATTGAAAATGATCTGTATATTTCTAAGGCAGAACATTTTCCATCATTTGTAAGTATTTCATACCTTATAGTATATAATATGATATGATTATTTAGGGAAGAAGAAGTACTTGTCAATTAATACTGAGTTCTTGTTCTGTTATCCAAAATTTTCAAATTTCTAATACTACCATATAAATCATCTCAGCTAATGATGTATGTTGCTAAAATTTATACTCAAAATATCATTATATCTGAATTTTACTCACTTCCAAATATTTACTATAATTTTACCTAATCCTATGAATACATATATTGCCAAGCAATGTTTTGTGAATAGTCAAAAGTATGAAGAAAAATATGAATTTTCTCACAAATATAATTACAACAAATTGATAAACAAGCATATTTAAACTATATTGCTGGTAGAGAATATGGGAAAAAAAAGCAAAGTCATTCTTCATAATGCAGATTATTCATATTCTCTTCCTTTCAAGGAGCACATACAGATGAATACACTTTGTGGTTGGCAGAGATTTTGATTTGGAAATTGTTCTTGTGCAGGAATTTCACACTGAGTTTTGGAACCCAAGACTCTGCAACTAAAGATATTATTTTTAGCACAATTTGAAATTTTATTCCAAGAAAGAGGGCTCAGTTGGTTAGAATAGGTGCATTGAATTTTTAAATTAAAATTTTCATGAAAAGAGTGTTGTGTTGTCTGCTTTTGAATAAGACACAATGTAAATGTTGAACACAGGACGCTCCCTGTTCTGTAAGAATTCTGGGATTGTAACAGGATAGGCACAAACAAATGCTTACCATATGCTAATGATATTTTAATGATGTTAAATATTTTATTACATTATTATAAGCATTCCATCGTAATTCCCCATATTAGATCATGTTGGAAACAAAGTGCTAATATACATATTTCATCAATAGAATGCCACTGTATCGCTGTTTATAAAGGAATTACAAGTTCGTTCTTCAAGCTGAGGCTGTATTTCTCAGCAAATTTAGTAGTCCTCAATTTTTCTTCTTGTTCTCAGTGTATAAGGAGCTGTGTTTAGGGTTACAACTTCATTTAAATAAATATATAAATACACAACATTGGTTTACATGTCTCCCTTCTAATTAACATTGACTACAAATCACTTCACACTTGTGCTCCTGGCAAAGCAGTGACATTCTGATGCCAAGATGATGATTACAGAACAGAACTATGATACAAAAGACCCGACAACAATGTAATGAAAAAAGGTTTTTTAGCTCTTTGTCAGAGCAGTTCAACAAAAGACGTTGCAAAAGCGTTAGTATCAGTGGCAGTTTCCTGGGTTCCCTAGGAAGTAATAAGGTCAAAGAAAAGTTTTTGTAAAGATATGCTGCCTAAATGGTAAGAGAAATGAGAACTCCTAGTAAAAATGTCAGTGATCATGACATTCATTCCCCAGGGAAACAGTGCAAGGGGAGAAGAAGATGAGCCAGCAGCAGGTCTGGAGGGCAGTTAAGAATCTTTGGGAAAACTAAATGTTCAAGAGGGAGAGATGAGCGGAAATGAGCTTTTCAAGAAGAACTCTGAGGAAAAAGACCATCAAAAAAGGCTCTCTGCAAGTCTTCTATTGTATGTGTTTTGTGATGAAAACTACTCATTGATTTCTCAATATTCTTTCCTTAAACAGTATTACTCCCAAAGACTTTAAGTTGTGTTGTGTCATTCGTGTTTCTTATTCTCGCAGGTTGCTATTAGAGGACCAGTGCTGATAGTCATAAATTTCAGGTAAGCAAGGGAAATGTAGGAACCCAGAGGGAGACGGCTACAGACAGCAATGCTAGCAAGAAGATGGCATCTTAGGAGAACTTTTAGGAGTACAGAGGAGCTCAAACATTGACAGCCAGTTGGAGACTAGCTCAGGGTAGTTAAGGGAGGGGATCAGGCAGACCAAGGTGTGGATGCCAGCCTCAGGGAGTTCACTCTGAGCATTAACATAAACATGAAGGAAGCCACATGATGTAATGCAACCTTAAGCCCAAAGATGCCTTTGGTACTTGGATAGAACAGAAAACAAAAACCGATCGTATTTTCTCCTAAGGAGTTTTTTCTGCTAGACACAATGTGGATAAAAAATGAAGATGAACAGAAATGAATGTATTGTAAGTTAGAAGATGTTGTTGAATATAAATTGGCTGTAGTTTGTATCTGAATTTCTTACATAATGAAACTAAAAACTAAAATTGGAGGCATTTTTACAACTGACCTTATCTAGGGATAAGAACCACACTTAAATAAGTCAAGTGCATTTATGTGACCAGTAATGTCCCTCAATTTCCATGTTCATCTTAGATAACACTGCTTCTCATTCATGGGAATCCAGCATCCTCCGACCTCTTCTGGCTGTGTGTGCTGTAATATTCATGAAATATTCTTTGGTCCTTAAATTCCTACATAAAGTTTGAACATTTGACTCTCTCTCTTTTTCTCTCTCTCCTTTCTGGTACAGGAAATTCCTTTTTTTATTTTAAAGAGAATAAAACAAAAGAGGGGAGAACAAAGCATGTCAGAACAGAACAACATAAGCAACACAGCACTTTACAATAAGACAACCGGACATTAACAGTAGCTATCAAAATATCTCTTTCTCTGCTGTAGTTGAGCATAGTTTCAAATACAATAATATGAAACATACCAAAATAGTATAAAATCATTGAAAAGAATGAAAGAATTACAGGACATTCTGTACTGAATAACAGAGAATGACCAATGGCAACTATAATATCTCATTTTCAATAAAAATATTTGTTTACACTATCACATATATTAAAACCCAAATAAGACACAGCATGATAGAACCGATGGTAATAGCAGAGTAGAAGCATGGTAGGACTTCTAAGCAAGACGATATTAAATTAGAAATGTTTGCAAAACAGCTGTTCATACCATCATATGTAATAAAGTCAAACAAAACAGATTGAGATCATTCCAACTGATGAATGAAAACATTAAAAGGCTTCAAAGCAGTGAAATGGGAAATCATGATTACCATTAAATCTTATATACTCTTACCAACTCTCATACTAGGGAGACTATACGATATTTACACATTTGCATTTGGTTTATTTCTCTTATGAGTATGGTCTCAAGTTGTGTGCATTTATTTATAAATATCTCAATGTCATCATTCTTTATAGCTGAGTAGTACTGCATTGTATAAAAATGCCACAACTTTTTTATCCATTCCTCATTTGATGGGCACATAGGTTGTTTCCAAGATTGGGCTATTACAAATTGTGCTGCTATAAATATGGGTGCACAAATATCACTGTGGTATAACGTTTTCAGTTCTTCTGGGAATATGCCTAGAAGTGGAATACCTGGGTCAAATGGGACTTCCAAACCAGCTTTGTGAGGAATCTCCAGACTGACCTCCACAGTCGTTGTACCAGTCTACACTCCCACCAACAGTGCAGAAGAGTTCCTTTTTCCCCACAGTCTCTCCAGGATTTGTTGTTGGTAGTTTTGTTTTGTTTTTTGTTTTTGTTTTTGTTTTTATCCTGGCCATTCTTTCTGGGGTGAGATGGAATCTCAGTGTGGTTTTAATTTGCGTTTCTCTCATGACTAATGATGGTGAACATTTTTTCATTTATTCATTTGCAATTCATATTTCTTCATCTGAGAACTGTGTATTCATTTCAGATGCCCAATTTTGGGTTGGGTCTTTGAATTTGAGGGTCTGAATTTTTTAATTCATTATAAGCTCTAGACAGAAGTCCTTTAACTGAGGGATAGTCCATGAAGATTTTTTCCCAATTTGTGGGTTTTCTTTTCACTCTGCTGGAAATCTCTTTCAACATGCAGAAACTCTTTAATAAGATAGGGTCCCAGTTATTGATTCTGGGAAGTATTTCACATGTGGTTTGATTCTTGTTCATGAATTCTCTACCTACCCCTATATCTTTTATTTTTACCTACTTTGTCTTCCAACAGATTCAGTGTTTCTGTTTTAAGATTTAGATTTTTGATCCATTTAGATTTTAGTTTAGTACATGGTGATAGGCATGGGTCCAGTTTTAGTCTTCTGCATACAGATAGCCCATTTTTCCAGCACCATTTGTTAAAGAGACTGTCGTTCTTCCAGCGAGCATGTTTGGCCCCTTTATCAAAGATAAGATGGTTGAGTGAGTTTGTGGTTGTTGTTGTATCCTCCAATCTATTCCATTGATCTTCAGGTCTGTTTTTATTCCAGTACCATGTTGATTTTTTTATAGTAGCTTTGTAGTATAACTTCAAGTCAGGGGTTGTGATGTCTCCTGCCTTGCCTTTGCTGCTTAGAATTGCCTTTGCTATTCTAGGTCTCTTCTGACCTAGAATTTTAGGAGTGATTTCTCTAGATCTCTGAGGTCTGTTAGTGGTATTTTGATTGGGATTGCATTGAATCTATATAGTAATTTTGGGAGAATGGCCATTTTCACAATGTTTGCTCTTCCTATCCATGAACAAGGGATGTCTTTCCATTTTCTAAGGTCCTCTTTGATTTCCTTTTTCAGGACATTATAATTTTCCTTGTATAGCTCGTTTCCTTCTTTCATGAGATTAATTCCTAGGTATTTCATTTTTTTGGATGCTAGTGTGAAGGGTGTAGCTTCTCTTATTTCTCTCTCAGTATTTTTGTTGTTAGTGTATAGGGATGCTATTGACTTTTGAGTATTGACTTTGTATCCAGCTACATTGCTGAATTTATTTATTATATCTAAGTGTTTTTCAATGGAATTTTGGGGGTCTTCTATGTAAAGTATCATGTCATCTGGAAATAATTATAATTTAACTTCCTCTTTTCCTATCTTTACTCCTTTTATTTCTCTCTCTTGTCTAATTGCTCTGGCTAGTATTTCCAGTACTATGTTGAATAGGAGTGGTGATAATGGACATCCTTGTCTTGTGCCTGATTTTAAGTTAAAGGCTTTCAGTTTTTGGCCTTTTACTATGATGCTGGCTGTTGGTTTGTCATAGATGGTCTTTATCATATTGCAGTAAAGACCATCTCTTCCTATTCTCTGTAAGGTTCTTTTCATGAATGACTGTTGGACCTTATCAAAAGCTTTTTCTGCATCTATAGAGATGATCATGTGGTTTTTACTTTTGGCTCTATTGATATGGTGGATTACATTTATTGATTTATGTATGTTGAACTATCCCTGCATTCCTGGGATGAATCCCACTTGGTTGTAGTGTATAATCTTCTTGATGATTTGCTGTGTTCTGTTTGCTAATATTTTATTGAGAATTTTTGCATCTATGTTCGTTAGGGAGATTGGCCTATAGTTCTCTTTTTTAGTTTATTCTTTCTCAGGTTTTGGTACTAGAGTAATATTTGCTTCTAGGAATGACTTAGGAAGAATTGCTTCCCTTTTGATTTCATTGAAGAGTTTGATGAGTATCAGCTTTAAGTCTTCTTTGTATTTAATGTAGAATTCCACAGTGAATCCATCTGGGCCTGGGCTCTTCTTTGTTGTTAAAGAGTGAATTACATTTTCAATTTCATGAATAGATATTGGGTTATTCAGCAGTTTTACATCTTCCTGATCCAGCTTCGGTAGTTCATATGTATCTAGGAATCTGTCTATTTCTTCTGTGTTATCGAACCTATGAGAGTAGTGGTTTTTGCAATAGGTGTTGATGATCTTCTGTATTTCTGCTGAGTCTGTAGTAATTTCATCATTTTCATTCCTTATTGCAATAATTTGAGTTTGAGACAGATCCACAGCAGAAAAGCAGTGCTGTGTCTGTTGCCCATACTGAGAGGGGGAAACCTAAGGTGGTAAAGTCTAAGGAATGAAAGACATGAAGAATGGTTTAGTTCACTTGGATATTTATAAGAAATTACCTAGTCCAAGTTACTTCAATAAAGTAAATTTACTTTCTCCTGTTTTGGGTGCTGAAACTCCCCAAATCAAAGTGTTTGCTAATTGAGTTTCAGATGAGGGTTCACTTCTTGGTTGGCACATGATGAAGAGAGAAGGGCAGGGAGAGAGGGAGAGGGAAGGAGAAGAAGGACACTGATCTCTTTTTCTGTCTCTCTCTCTTTTTTCTTTTTGTACTGGGAATTGAACTCAGGACTTTGCACCTGCCAGGTAGGCACTTATGCTGCTGAGCTATATCCCGGGCCTTTCTTGCTCTTCTTATAAAAACCAAATCCATCATACAGCTGCCTTCTCATGATCTCATTAGGACCTAATTGTCTCCTAAAGCATTATGTTCGTATATCATCACACTGAGCTTGTAATTCAACTAGGCATCTTATTATGAACTGAGATGAACTAGTTTGTCTTATTATGTTCATAAGACAGAGTACTGGAGTGAAACAAGGTGTCAAAAACCCTAAAATTTATATATAGGTGGGGCAGAGACCCAGACAGAGATTTATCTGTTTGTATGCAATCGATGCCAGTTTTCATCCAAGGAATAAAACAGTGAAGCTACAGAAAAAAGTAATCTCATCCTATTCAAATCATAGCTCACCATGTTTATTCCCTGATAGACTCTTCAGGAAAAGATTAGCACCAGTGTGCACAGCCTGTAAAACTGACAAAATCCCTTTATCTCTTCTTACCCTCCTCTTGCCCTGACTGAAATGAGTACTATTATATTTTCTTTATGGCAGGAAATGATGAGTCTGTCTCAAAGATGGCTACAGGTTTATTTCTGTGACTTAACAATGAATTTGGGTCTGCAGCAATGATATCCGGTATTTTGAGGTTGGACATTCAATTCCTGCAGAAATTTATAAATATGCACTTGGATCTGGTTACCATATGGGGCATCCACATCGCAGTTACACAGTTGGTTTTAACTGTGATTATGGTAGCAAATTTTAAAGCATGGGAAAGTATTTTAAATTTTTCTAAAAACTGCAAAACTGATGACTTTCAGTTTTATCTTCTAAACATACTTTCAATATACCATGAAATTTATGATTGCTTGAAGTTTAGCCATATAGCAGAAAAATTTAGCAATATACAGTCATGATGTGGTGAATGAATGAAAAGAGTAAATTGATGTCTTCAGTGTGATGAAGACTATAGCTAGAAACAGAAATTAGCTACAGGACACAAGCTTTGTAGGCTGCAGATTTGAATAAACCTATTTGGCAGGGAAATAGCAATGTTTTCAGAGCAAATTTGTAACCTTAGATGTGTTTACAAAAATAAAAATATATCTTACCACTATTTTATCATATTGATAATTTAAAAATTAAGCACACTTAGATATTTTAGAATTACTTTTTTACTTACATATTATATACACTTTTTATTTAATAGTAGCTACCAAATGTGATAGTTTTGAAGAGTGTATGGTCTCTCAACGTCATCATTTAATAAAATATATTTTGAATTTAATTATATCTATAACTTAATCATAACTAAGTTTTTCATACTTAGATCTATGTCTAGGATTGCCACCTATTAATAGTTCTAAAAAGGCTCACATGTTAAAAGCACATAAATATGTGGACATGTTACATCAAAAAACAATAATCTGATATGATCTGATTCCAAATAAATAATTTTGCATCAACATAGTGTACCAAGAAAAATAAAATGACTAATTTCCCTTCAGTTATTTCTGAAAAACAAATTCATTCAAAATCTAAATGTAGAAAATATGCTTCTTTCTAGTGAGACTTTATTAGGATTACTTGTTTACTTGTGCCAGTCAAATGTGACCTTTAGAGTATAGTATTTGTTTAGACCAAGCAGAGACAAATTGAGTGCACTGATTCCAAATTGAAGTTCTATTAAGCAATAAGTAGGATATAGTTTTATTATCACCTTCAAGTTATAAACAGCATTTACCACAGTATCAAAACATGTTGATTTAGAAGGGAATGCAAATTGAAATGAGATTTTAGAAATGTCACGATCAGAGTTAAAATATGTGAAGCTATTAAAAATTTTAAAGTATTTCTAAGTTATTTGAATTGTGATGATGCTCAAAAATATATATGCAAAAATTTTAAGAAATTCCATGAAATTCATTAAAATGTTTTTGGATTTGTAGATAACAATATTTAAGGCAATGTTACATCCATTTTTCTAAACAGCAATTTGAGCAATCACTTCTTTTATATTTTAATTTGCTTTTATAACTGAAGAAACATAAATACACCTCCTTTTATGTCTCCTGTGAGGCCTCAGGACTGGGGGATGTATGTCGAGGGGTTATGGCTTGTGTCTAGATGTCCCCAAAGCCTTGTATCATCGGTTGAGCTTTTTCAGAAGTGGCTGATCTACAGCATGCAATGCTGGAACTGATTCATTCTGCAGTGCTAAGAAAAAGGGCAGTAGCTAAGTGTGTGAATGCTACTTGTCATAAGTAGCTTGGATAAGATATAAGGGATTGAAATAACTGTATTAGTTCCTTTAATTTTTGCTACCTTCTTCCCACTACGAACAACTGCTCTCCAATGTCTGTCTTCAATGTCCCCCTGCTTTGGAGCCAGCTGAGTATGAACTGAGGCCTCTACAAACTGTGAGTTAAATAAATCTTTCCCTTCTAACTTTGGATGTAAGATATTCTGTATCAGCATAAGAGAAAACTAGCTAAGACAAGAGGGTATGTTAATAACATTGCTCCTAAATCCTTTCTAATCCTACTTCATTATCTTATGCAAATAATTCCCAGGAAGGATCAACTTATTAGGAAGAATTAGAAAAAAAATAATGTTATTGGTATAGAATAATATATCAACAAACTGAAAAGTATACCATGTTAAAAATAGAGGCATA
>PVJX010007534.1:0-70396 GCA_004027295.1 Dolichotis patagonum
TAAGAATTTTATTTCAAATCGTCTTACTGAAATAAACCCTCTGTGGAACCACAGGGTGCCTTTAATAGATCTTCAACACTTGCTAAGCTTTTAACAAAAAATAAAAAACCAGAGATCTGGTTGAGAGCCTTTGACAAGTATTAGAATCCAGCCAGAGCTCAATGACACCGTTTGGCTTTCACCACAGTGACTGTCAGGTACTTTCCCTTAATCACATAATGATGCTTTTCAGTCACCTTTGAATTTCACAGCGTTAATAAAAGGCACTGAGTAGGTAGAAAACATCTGGTAAGTGGCAACAGGGGCAGCACTCACAGGAGGCAGAAACTGAGGAAAACTGTTCTGTGCTAAGTTGTGGACGCTTGGAACCATCCCAACTATCTTCATTCCCTTCTGTGAAGTTTCAGGGTACAGCTGCCCCCAGGCCTGTGGAAGGCAGCCACTGCTAAAAAGTGTCCGGCTCCTAACTCCCCATGACTGTACCTCAGTCACCCTATCACCAAGTAGGCCCACAGATAATCCCTCCTCATGGAAATCCTGTTGCCTTTGACAGACCACCTGCAAAGATCCTCCTGCCTCAGCCTCCCGAGTGCTGGGATACAGGAGAGTGCCTCCATGTCCCACTTGACATCCCTTAAGGAGCACAGAGCCCACCCTTCACCTCTTCTGAGGCCTGTGCTCATCAAACTGCAGGGAGGAGAGGGAGAATGCTTCTGCACACCGCTGGGCAGGAGGAAGGGCTGCGGCCACTGCGCAGCCACGGAATGGTGTTCGGGTTTCTTTTTCTTTTTTTCTACAATATTGCCACACGTGTTTTATAAACCAAAAAACTAGAAAGAAAAGGGTTTTTTGCTTGTTTTTGTTTTGGTTTTGTCTTTTTTGATACAGGGTCTCACTATGCAGTTCAGGCTGGCCTTGAGTTTACTTTGTACCCAGGCTGGTCTCGAACTTGCAACGATCCTCCTGCCTCAGCCTCCCCAGTGCTAGGATTACAGACGTGCAGCACCACAGCTGGCTAGAGAGAAAGTTCCTAAGGCCACCACCTGAGAACTCAGTGGCAAAGACCCTGGGGGTCCCTGCTTCCTCTGCCACCTCCTCCCCAACCCTCCTCGCTTTTGCAGGATCCCAGGGGACCAGCGCCTGCAGACCCTCCTGGAGCAGGCACACGGGGAACCGGACCGCAGCCTCTGCTTGCAACTGTGCTCAGGGACATCGTCTGTGGGCCAAACCAGCCCTGCACCCCGGGGCTCACAGCCCAGGTGGGGCACAGCGGGAAGAGGCAAAGGACTCGTCCTGTAATAAACTCTGCTCACATCAGACACTTGCTGCCGGGAGACGGAGACATTTAATCCTCTGGGCCCTCGGTGCGGACGGAGCTGGGTCCATGGCACCCAGGGTAGCCGGCCCGAAGGCTTCACTGAGCCAGAGGAGGGAGGCAGCAGGGTCCAGGCCTGGTCAGACTCAGGAGGGAAACCAGCATCGGAGCCAGGAAACACATGCAGAGGACCTGTGAGGTTAAGCATGTTTACTTCCTCACGTTCTTACAGACTTTCCAAGAAAGAAAGTATGACTTTTTATATACAGGGAAACGCATGCATGCATTTATTTTAAAAAACCAAACATTTCCTTTCATCAGTGATCTATAACCTCAACTGAACTTGCATGCAGCCAAGTACCACTGTTTATTTCTTTCTTCGTTTCAATGAGTACATCATAGTAATGAAACAAGGTTAGCAATAGCGGAGACAGATTGAGGACATACGAAAAGTCCCTATCATTTTTGGAGGGTTTTTTCCCGTACATTTCTATCCAAACAAATACAGAGAACATGGTAAACTGTGACATTAGACTGACACTTTAGAGACACTTGGGTTTTCTTCTTCCTTTATTTCTTTAAAATACAATTTTGCTATGTTGTCCAGGTTTATCTTGAACTCCTGGCCTCAAGCAATCTTCCTACTTCAGCTTCCTAAATAGCTGGGACCATAGACACACCATCGCCAACTAATTTAGACTTTTTTTGGTCTTTTTGGGACAGGGTCTCCCTATGCAGTTCAGGTTGCCCCTGAGCTTACTTTGGAGCCCAGGCTGGTCTCAAACTCCCAACAATCCTCCTGCCTCAGCCTTCCATGCACTGGGATTACAGGCGAGTACCACCACACCCAGCTAGGTTTGGTTCTTAAAGGCTCTATGTACAGTCTCTGTGTCAGTGGGTTCCTGTCTGTCTGACCCTAGGCAGTTACCAAGATCTCCCAGCCAGACTATTGCTGCCATTACTCACTCAGAGGGCAGCAAAAAGATAGTGCTGTGAATTTCCAGAGCTTGTAGAACATGTGTGATGGTTTTTGTGTCTCAGCATGAATAAACATCTCAGTATGCAATGGTCTGAACTCTGAAATCTGCTGTCATAACCAGATAAGGTCATTGGAGATATTTACCCAGAAAAAAAAAAAAAAGAATGGAATAGTCACTCATACCCAGAATGGCTCAAGTCAGCTTGTAACACAATACTCAGAACAGTTTGTTGAGTGGGGCTTTGAGTGCCTGCTGTGTGCGGGTCCCACAGTCCCGCGGGGCAGGCAGGTCAGAGGGGGCTCAAGCTGGTTAGGGGCAAAGTTCAGCTCACACAGGAGGAAGCAGATAACTCACCACACACAAGGCACGGAAGTAATAAAGTCGGAAACCACTGTGAGAGGAGAAAGCAAAAACAGGATGGCTGCAGGATAAACAGGAGAGCCTCGGATCCGAAGAGCGGACCTGGCCCCAATCCCCTAAGCTAAGCTCGCTCAAGTGCTAACAAAAGTCCCCAGGGCCTATGGCAGGCGTGCACACCGCAAAGGGGCCGGTCCAGGAGAAAGGGTTATTTCGTCTCCTTTCACGGCAATCCAGTGTGGGCATGAGCACTCGTGTCACACACAGAGAACCAACACTATTCTGTGGGTAGAGTGTTAACCGCTGGCACCAGGCCTGCAACGAGCAACCCAGGGGCGGCCAGCGCCAAGCCCACACCTGTCACTTCAGTGCACTTCCCTCTGCCCTGTCTGTCTCCCTCCATTTCCTGCTAGGAAAGTGAGGGCCACCAGGAAAAGAGTACCAGTTGCCAATGCGTCACTGAAAACCTCTGAGAGTAGGCATGAAAAATTTCCTTCCGATGATGTCTTAGAAATTTATTTATGAAAATGAGAAAGTCATTGTCAATGAAACCCAGAGATTCCTCAAAAAACTAAAACCAGGAATTCCATTTGACACAGCTATTCTCCTTCTGGTATCTTCCCAAACAAGTTAAAGACATCACATTACAGTGATCCACACACACCCCTGTTTATAACAGCACAACTCATAACAGCTAAATCTTGGAAGCGGCCTCTGCCCATCGACAGATGAATGGATGAAGAAAATGTATTTACACAGCATGGAGTACAACTCTGCCATAAAGACAGACAAACCTGAGTCATCTGCAGGAAAATGGACACACCTTGAGACCACAATGTTAAGTGAAATAAATCAGACACACAGGCTTAAATCCTCCGTGGCTTCTTTTAGATGAGAAACTCAAATAATGATCAAAATAAAAGACAGATAATAGGAAGCAGGCAGACGGATCTTTTTCAAATGGGAAAGGATCAAGAGATGGAAGAGGGGGGGATGAAAGAGGGATTCAGATGTGTTATGTGTATGTACCAACTCCACACCGGGACCATAAACACTGCACACTGTGCGCACGCACTGACTTTAAAAGGCTCGGCGGTTGTTGGTGAAGATGACCAATCTCCCTCTGCCTGGCCTGGCCAAGTCCACCATCTTCTGGACCTCCTCACGGTCCATGCAGCATCTTCCTGCCCTGGGCCCTGCTGCCCCCACCAAGCACGGCTGCCAAAATGGCCAGGGAACAAGAAAATCCAGGGAGAGATTTTAAGAAATATAGCAAGAGATTTATTATGTCCTGTTTAAAACTGTATAAACAGTCATGTAAACCGCAGTTTAAAGAAAGCTCACAGGCTGGAAAATCATCAGGTCTCCATTTTTGAGAAATTTGACCTTTTTAAAATACAACAGTAAGGATTCCTTAAGGTTATGGTTTATGGAGACTGTAAGTGATTGCTTTGCGCTTGAGCCCTATTTTTCTTGAGTAGAAATTGAGTCCCACGGCAAGTCCTCAAAAGACAGGGTGGTGGCACCCGCCATTGATGCTCCTGTCTTCACCAGGCAATCATTTGGATTCTTCCCACAAGGCGCATCATCTGAACTGCTAAACATGAGTCTCTAAATGACCCAAACACATGAACATGAGATGCGGGACCAAGTACTAAGTTACAAACGTTCAGTTAACACTGGTGCCCACATTACTGGAAAACACTTCAAATGGATTATTTTAAAATTTTGTACGTTTAAATTGCATGAAGGCAACACTGTCACCACCCTATTCTTTACCTGGGAGGTGGAACCTACCCAGCCTCTCCACTTAATGATTTGTTGCCTAAAGTATCCAAAACTTCATAGATTTTCAAAGTTGGTGCTGCAGCATGGTGGCAGAAGCTTGGGGCTAGAACCCTGGCACCCTGGCATCCGGATCCCAGGCCCCACCAACCAGAACACGATGCTCCTTCAAAGCGAGAAACAAAACAAAACAAAAAAGAGGCCTTTTCTACTGTGCACACCCACGCATTGTCCAAACATCACTGCTCCATTGTTCGGCCCATTCTCCACCAAAGCCATCGTGGTTATGTCATCATCCCGGTTCTTTTCCCAACTCTAACAAGAGCAAGAAGAGAAGAGGAACTCCACTTTCCCCTCATGCTCCAGCTCCAGATCCCCAAATCCACCGTGGAGGGTTTCACTCGAAGCTTGAGCAAAACTTGACAACAGCAAGCAGGTGTCTGAAAACTGCGAGGCTTTTTCCGACGTGCTTCAGTGAAAACAGCCCCGGAAGCACCCGATGAGATGTCACCTCTCTGTGCCGGGCATTGAGTCACCCTGAAGCAGGAGAGGGTTTTCACTAAGGACAGAAACTGTGGTGATGCCAGTGGTTAATCCTGCTCTCAGAAACAGAAACTGAACAAGGGTGAGGGTTACAACCCCGTGTAGACCCCACACGGCGAGGAACACAGTTCCTCCACGCAACTAAACTGTACCACTTAAGGCAGGATGTTCTGGTATGGTCGGAACAAGACTGTCCTCTAAGTACTGTGTGGATTCCCGCTCGAGGCTAGCAGTGATCAGAGCCATGCTTTGGAAGAGGAACAGGACAACATTTCCAAGAGCAAAGAAATTCATGTCGCCTTCTCCCTCAATACTTCGATGAGTGACTCCATTTGGTTTCGTGACATTATTATAAATATATTAAAAAGGCATTTCGCTATTATTAAGAGAGTCAGGTCAGATGCTGCTCAGTCACTAATTCTCCTCTCGATCCTGAGCAAGTCACAACCTACCTACCTGAACCTTACTGTTCTCTTCGCCTGTTGAATAGGAATAATAATTCCTATTGAATAGGAATAATACCCATCACTAAAAATGAACAGGAAGCATGCTGGGAAATATTCATGCACACAACAACAGTTGTCACAAGGACACAGCCGGGGCTAAGACAAGGGGAGGGGAGCTCCTCCGTGACCCCTGAACTTCCCGCTTCCCCTTGGGAAGAAAGGAGACGGCTCCTTTCTCCTGGATATGTTTTTCCAGCCACAGACGTCTTTCTCACTTTCACCTACCATTGTACCCTCTAGTGGCTCCTTATTCGATATAAAGGACACCAGAAATAATTTTTCATTAGTGCAATGATGTATCCAAATAAAAAGAGCCCATGTTCCATCACGACCTTAGCAGCAGAGCTGCCTGCCTACTCTGCCTGTTAACCAATGCCACACTTGTTTTGTATGATTCTGTTCACGTGCAATGCGTAGACTGCACGACACTATCTCACGACAGGAAACAAACTTCTGTCTTGCTTGAGTTGAGCTACCATAATTTGGAGTGGTTTTGGTACAGCAGTATGACGTGCACCTGAACAGATGTGCCACCACACGGAAGGCCTCTGAGCTGCTCCGTCGCCTCCCAGTCTTTGCTGGTGCCATCCTGTGTGCCTGGAACGCTCTAGCACCTCTGAACATTGCCCTCCAGGTGGCGACCTAAAGACTGTCTTCTTGAAGAGGTCCTCTCTCGTCTTGACAGTCCATGAGCTCTCCATTATGTGGACCCTTACCCCTCTCATCATTACTGCAAAAGCTTTGAGGGCTCTAAGCGGGCTCCTCCTGGGAATGCCATAAGCTCCCTGAAGGGAAGGGCCTCGTCGTACTGGTGCACTGCTGCACTGGCAAGCCTGGCACTGTGTCCCACTGTCTCGGCCACCTTCTCGCTGCTGAGACACAATACTCAACACCTGCAGCTTAGAGGAGGAGGGGTTTGTTTCAGCTCATGGTTACAGCCTCTGGCTGGATGGCGCCAGAGCAGAAACGGCGTGGTGGAAGGGTTTGGTGGAGGACATCTGCTCACATCATGAAATCCCAGAAACCCAGAAAGAAGGGAGGAGCCAGGGAAGGCAAAACACCCTGGCAGGTCACATGCCCAGTGACCACATCCAGCTAGGTCCTACCTCCTAACAGCAAGTGTGTTACAGAGCCCCCAGATCCAACCGCCTTCCAAAAGCCCCACCTCTGGACACACAAGACTTTGAGGAGCACGTCCTCAATCTAACCTGCACACAACTGCACCCACATTTCAATCAGACACAGCACCTTCCTCCCCACTTGACCACAGTGACATCTGCCAGGATTGTATCAATTACCTCACAAAACACTAGGTATCTCTCCAACTTTCATTTTGTTTATATTGACATGAATAAAGAGAAGAAGAGGAGGAGAATGAAATAAGGGTGAGGAAAAGAGAAAGGAGGAAGGACAGATGACCTGGACATAATTTGGAGGCTTAGTGAATCTCCTTTCTAGAGTGCTCCTCTGATGTCTCACTAAGACAATACCTTCAGGGCTGCAATGTAGCTCAGAGATAGTGTACTTCACATGCATGAGGCCCTGGGAACCCCCAGCATCATAAAAAGATCAAAGACGTCAGTCAAGTCTTAGCTGTGCTGTTTTAAGAGAAAACAAATGCTTAGCAACTAGGTTTTAATTCTTCCTAACAATCAGGGATTGGCCAGCTGATTTTATTTTTTATTTTTTGATGAACTAATAAATTACAATGTTATGAAAATGTTCGAACTCAGACCACCACATCACCCGTTGAGAAACGAGGAAAGTTCCCCATACAGGTTCAGCATTAGCAACAAATGGCCTCTCTCTACATCCGACGCAGTTCCAAGTGCATTAACACCTGCCGGTGAGTGGCACCTTCTAGGGTCCCTTCTGTAACGGGAAGCAACCCCAACACCACCCCTGGGATTCTGAATCTCAGAAGCCAAAGAGACTGCTCACCTGGGCCTCGTTATTCTTTCCCCTTTGCATCTCACTTCTCTCTCCTCCCTCCTGTTCTCCCTTTCAGTCTACAGGATGCAGAAGGGCAGGGCTCCTATTCCCTAATCTCAGCAAAATCACCGCATCCTTGTCTATGACATCGGAAAGGAACACACAGATGTAATTCCACGCCCGATTTTCCATCAGAAAAGTGTTCAATGAGACAAGCAGCTCTGTCACTGTCACCCTAAACTAGGTTGTTGTTTTTTCTCTGTATCAACTTAGCTGACTATAAGAGTTACATAAAGTGAATGCTAGATTTCAGAATTTAATTAAGTACATAAAATGAATCCTTTGCAATTACTTCTACTTTGCTTTGTTTGTATCAGTAAGAACAAATTTTGCTTGAAACTCAAATATAATATTGGCCTTGTGGGAAAAATATTACTGTACATAGTTGATATCCTCCTTGCCCAGTGCATCTGCCTTTTTGTTGTGTTTTGTTTTGTTTTGGTTTGGTTTGAGACAGGGCCTCATCTTGTAATTCGGGCTGGCCTCGAACTCATAACAGTCTTCCTGCCTCAGCCTCCCAAATGCTGGGATTATAGGCATGTGCAACCATGCCCGGCTTACTTTAAAATTGTTCATGAACTATCAACTGCCTGAGGATTTGCTTTGTTTTTCTGCTCCTACTCCCTAATTTACTATTCTGCTATTCCCAGAATCCTGGCTTCAACTGCTTTTACTGATAATATGTGTCCACAAAGAGCCCCAACTGTGTGTGCTAAACTGAATGAGACCAGAGAATTTGAAATTAGTCTGTATAACCCCTAACCTCCTTTATAATCAGTTACTTATCATGCTGTTCTGTGAGTTTACTTCCTGACCACAGGAAAGCTTCCATCTGGCAGTAAACGTGTCTTCAGTGTGTGTCAGGGCTCCCTGTCCTTGCACAGCAAAAAAACCATCTTCCCTCTGCTATGTCCTTAAATCATGCAGCTCTTATGTGCCACATGCACAAGCCACTCATACGCCAGCACTCATAAACAGGTATCAATTATTAGCAGCAGCCTACTTCGAGGCCCCAATCCGAGGAGTGTGAAACACTGGGGGAGAATTTGTCACTTTTCTCCTCATTAAATAATACATACCTAAGGACTGTGGAAGAATCTTTTCAGCCTTGGAAAAGAGAAGGGTTGAAATAAGGGCTAAATGATTTTCTATTCTTCTATGCCTTGCTCCATCTCCCATAAATATCAGAAGAGAGCTTGCATATTCCGGGGAATATAGGGCAGCTGCTGTGACGCAGGAGGGAGATTTGGGGCTTTGAGATATAAATTTTTCAAAGAGCTAAAAGTAGCTGGTGAGGACCTGCTTAACCAATTGCCCTCCCCAGCCTCGAACGGCGATTCCACTGCCCGTCTCTGCCACGAAACACACATGTGGTCATTCGCCAGGGGTTTCACCTGCCTGTAACACACTAAGATGAGCAAGAGAGGAGCAAACCATCCCAATACAAGCCCGAGACACTATCATCAAGTCCCATTTCAGCTTCCACACTGCTATCTGCATCTATTTTTGATACTGCAGATATTAAATTAGCAAAGCATGTGGGTCCTCCACAAATGGATGTCCCCCTTTGCACAAAAAATGATGAGGAAGAAAATAAATCAGCATTATAATTTTAATAAACACTGTCCTTTAAACACTAGAACCTCTAGCCTCTAAAAAGTCACATGGAAAGTGTCAGCACTTTCATTTCTCACAGCACTGCCAAAGGAAAAAAGAGAGACGTTGGTGCTGTGTTCAGAAAATGGGCAAAGACTATCTAACAGAGGAAACAGGAAGTCAAGGGGAGGACTATACCACACTAGGTGCGGGCTGGTCCCTGCCTCCATCATGAGACACAGACCGTTCACCTGTGTTATTTATTCTAACACAGTTCCAACATACTGTATAGGGAAGGACATGGTCCCAAATACATCGGTGTTTAGAGATTTAACACCATACCAGTGAAATTTTACATGCCACAGTCAGTCTGTGTAAACTGTAATGCTCACATGACAATACTGAGAGAGAAATAAAGTGGATAAAGGTAGATTATACGGCAATTTAATGATAAGCATCCAGTTCACAGCACTTACAGCTTGTAGGTGAGCACCAGGCAATGACACCCCTACTCCCTCACAGTGTGCCTTTCCAGGTCCACAGTCTGTGGGTCAGTCAAGCTTCAGTGCACACACACCAGTCCCTCCCTACCCCGCCCACAAGCTCCAGCCCCTCTGGAAATGCAGGAATACTATGATGCAAAAAGTACAAGAAAAAAGTTAGGAAAAAGCAGAAACAGTTTAGATTAGACCTCCAGGACAACCTGCCATAAATTCATTTATGTCGTCTCTTCACTTTTGTCTATAACGTCTGAAATTGCTCATTTCATTTTGACACATTTTTCCAGATGTCATCCATTAGAGATTTGAGTTAACAATTACCACATGTCTCAAAAACAATCCAATTAACTCAAGAGGGATTGAAGGCCAGGAAGAAAATAACCAGATTGTTCTCCATAGTAAAACATCAGAAAACAACTACCACTGAGCATGTAGACTGCGCCTGTGATCCCAGAATTGGGAGTGCTGAGGCAGAAGGACTACAAGTGTGAGAGCAGCCTGGACTCCATAGTGAGTTTAAAGCCAGCCTGAACTAGAGTGACACCCTGTCTCAAAAAACACTAAAACAATAACTACAACAATAATAATGACAACAATTATTACTACTACAACAATACTACTACTACTACTACTACTGCAGGAGAAAAAATGGATGGTTTGAGGTTTAACAATTTGGGAGCATGTTAGGACAATCTAAAAGGGTAATGTGGGCCCTTAAGACCTATGGCATCCTAAACACTATCTTTCTAAGTAGTTAAGGGGAGAATACAAGACACACTGAATAAATGTATAATTAATAGATTTTGTGCACCAGTAACTTGATCTGAGAACACTTGGATGCTCCTATAAAAAGCAGGAAATCTTCTGGCTTTGTCCAACTCTGAGTTTGTGACTTTTCTTGATGCTACACCAAGGAGCACAGTGCCACTGAGACTGCGACAGCTGTCACAGCGTTGCACATAAGGGACCACAGTAGGGCCCACAAGACCATCTGCCTAGGAATCTTTAGCCCCACCTACTTTCAAATTTTTTCTACTGATAAGCAAGAGGTACAGTGAAAATATTTTTTTCTTGATAATCAGCAGAACTGGTCATTTTGTTCCCAGAGTGGCTTCCCAGGATTCACCTCCGGTTTGAAGGGGGAAAGGAGATTTTACATCTCAAAAAGCCACATGCAAATCATCTTCAGGAGACACAAAACATAACTTTCTCAACTAGGGGCCTAGAGCTACCGGGTCAGGTCTCCCCATCTTTCACTTCTCAAATGGATGCTATGCTACATGCACGAACCGAGTAGAGCCCCAGAAAACTACAAGGCCACGGCAACTCACTCACCTGATCTTTGATAAGTGCATCAGTGGTGGTGCTGCGTAGAAGACAGCAACTGAATAAATACAAAGCTCCCAAATTTACCAGGGACACCCATCACCCGTATCCCATAGCTTGACCGACTCATTTGATTACAGGCTGGGAAAGTGGGAAGGAGGGAACAAAATCCCGCTCTCTTTCTGTTCAATTTTGCCTAAATTATTCCCATCCAAGTGCAAGGAAGAAAGCTATTCTTCTGCCTCCTTCCTTATCCCAGGCCTGCTGTTTCTAGAAAGCAACAGTTCCCTTTGGAATTTGAGAATGCACTGTGGGAACTGGGGAGGAATTGGGGGGATGGAGAGGCTCTCAATAAAAGGCAACAGAGTCCGGAGGAATCCAAACATCCCACCTAGAGACCCATAGGCCAGATCCAAAGGTTTATAATCCAGCTGAAGCTGGGATCTGGAGCAGGCAGCTCTTGACTGGCCAAGCAGACCAGAAGGCACAGATGTCTATAATTACGAAGAGACTTCTCAGAAAGCCAGGAACAGGGTGGGGAACAGGCCAGGCCGAGATGGGCCTGCTCAGCCCCGGGCAGAAAGACTCCAGAGTCGCAGAAATCGGCAAGAACTTCAGTTGTCTCTCTGCCTTAAGGAAATCATTCCCCATAATCATCCCACCCGCTTCCACCAAGCACTTTGGCCTGATTTATCACAAATCTCTGTAATAAAAACAAACAAAGGAGGTGAGCAATGAGCCCAGGGGTGTCAAATCTTAGAGTATCTAGGATCACTTGGAGAGTTTGTTTAAAAACCGAGCATTCCAAATCCTACCTCAAGAGATTCTGAATCAGGCAGCTCTGGGCCACGCGATGACGAACACTGAATGATGTAAGGGTAATAAAATGAGCAATTTTCTAGCTATCATCACACACCTAGAGTCATTCAGCCAGAGAAAAACGCACCTCAGGTCCCCAGCAATGCTCAGAGTAGCATCAGCACAGGACGCCTTCAGGATGGGCCCCGCTTCCAGTTCCTCCATGTCATCCAAAGATGTGGCTCCCTGACCCAGATTACTCTGTAGCAAGGCCACCGTGGAGCTTGTCTGGTCACACAGACGGCCAGTGTGCCCCCAGCACCGCTTCCAGCACTTAGGAAAACAGTATTTATTAAAATACTGCATTTTTTAAAAATACACAAACCATCTCATGAGCCGATGCATGCTGACACTTCTGCTTGCACACATCTTTCTCCAGGAACCACCTTCGTTTTTCTACGAAGGACAACTCTGGAGATCAGAGCAAGAACAGAAGTCAGCTTGCGGAATGCTCATTACCAGAGATAAAAGTATGTACTTAAAAGTATGTCACTTCCTTGGGAAGGAGCCATCTCCTCCTGCCCAAAGCGACCCATCTCCATGGCAGTTTCCTTGAGCTGAGATGCTCACTGAAGTCAGGGAAAATTAAACATTCTCTAAATGTCCACAAAGAAACCAAGTCTTCCAACAGAAAGAAGTGGCAGTCTTAAAGCAGAGTCTATTAAATTGTTTTAGTTCTGGAAGTAAGGAACAATTGCCTGCATGACATGAATAATGGTCAAAGTCCAGAAGGACACTACGGCCTAAATTGAGACTACAGATGGATGAGCAGAGAAACTCTGGACACTCCCAAGTTCAGCCCCAGGGCTCAGCCCCCCTAGGACACGGCCGAGTACTCTCTGCAGCTCACTTTACATGTGAGGGGACTGTCTGCTCCCGTCCTCCTCGTAGGGCTAACAAACCACATGAGAGCTTTGCATAAAATATTAATCAATAAACAAATATTTTATTACCACGACTATTATTCCTTTGAGACTTTAAAAATCAAAAGAGCAAGTGGTGCTCTGCCATTAATCTTTATTAATTAATCTCTACTTATTAATCTTTAAGGTGCTCCCCTAAAGAAATCTATTGATGCCAAGGAAACTGATGAGACTGTAGTAGTCAAGGAAAGATAGGAAGCGCTTATTGCACAGGAAGAATTTAAACAGCAAACATCATCTCCTTTTATCATACATTTGCAACAAAGAACAGAAATCGCCACGAGGAAGCACACTATGGTTAATCACTGGACTTTCTTCATGGAACAATCACAGGAAGAAACAACTGGTCAGCCGACATACAACAGAGAATGTGGGTATCAAAAACAAGAAAAAAGAAGAACCCAGAAACTTAGTATTGTGGTGAGAGACTGAACAGAAAGCCAGCCTCCGTGTGTCTGCACCCTTCCGTCTACCGGCATCTTTGTACCGTGAATTCCCTTACACGCTCCTCTAACCCAGCCTTCATTTACCCAACCACCTCACGCAGCTAATGCACCTCACGTCCTCCACAAAACACACTGAGCCACATCAGAACCGCCCTCCTGTTGCCTGTGGACCTCTGTCCCCACCTGCTGCATTGTTTGCCCCCCAAAGCCAACTGTGTTCCCCAACATGCTTGTGTCAGCTCTGCAAGTTATTACAATTACAGAAGTTAACTATATAGTGTAATTAACACTGCCACTTAATTGCATGACTTAGTACTAGGCAAACCACAGGGAATCTGAAAATAAAAAAAAAGGAATAACTACAACTCAGAAGCCAAGTTAGATGCACGACAAAGATATGGATAAGCCAAATTAAAAAACATATTTCTGCCAGATAAACAAAAATATTTCTGCCAAATTAACAAGGGCCAAAGGATTGAAGGAAATCTTCAAATCCTAGGAGGATTCTTATCTCCAATTGCTTTGCAAGTGTCTTTTAAGTACTTCCCTCTTTCTGTAATGAAGAAACAGGATTGAGACTTGCCGAGCAAGCGTAGGTGTGGCTGGTGGTGGGAAATACTAAGGAACCAGCAGGCGAAAGCTCACAGCAGACCTCAGTCCTTCTCCGAAGGCTGGTGAGTGTGACACAGAGTAACACTGAACAACCTTCTACCTTCATTCCAACAGTCGAAGTATCAGAAACAAGGGGGACTTATCCGCAGGACAGTTAAGTCAGACTATCAACTTGACTGGCTTTGGCGTCACCTAGAGGAGGAGTAGAGCACTCTGGGTGTGTCTGGTGGGCCATGGAGTGAGACTTGGAGTCTGTCTGGACCTGCACCCCTTCCTCTTTGGCACGGTTCTCCTGCTCTGCTCGCTGGCTGCCATGCACTGTCCAGATCTGCTCTACCTTCTGCCATGCTGTTTCCTCCTTAGAGCCAGATGACCACGGACTGAATCCTCTTCAAACCTGAACCAAATTAAACTCTGTCTCCTTTACGTTGCAGGTGTCGGGTACTGTGTCCAGCAACACAGTATACTGGAAAGCTGACCGACACAATCTTTTAAAACCTGAATCTTTTCAGAGAACTGTTCAACATCCCCAATATGCAAGAACTGACCAAAAAATAACAGTGGGAAAAAAGGAAAAATTGAGATATTTTGTCTCTATTTTTACAAACATAAAAATAGCAGGCTAAATTGAAAGGGAAGATCAAGAAAGAGAAAGGTGCAAATTAAAGGGAAGCTGGTGAACCAGAAAGAACAGGGGACATGCACAGAGCCAGAACCACACTAGAGAAGGAGAAAGGCAAACCCAGCACTCCGAAAAAGGCAGATCCAGGGGCTTGAAAACAGGTGGCAGCAGGAGGCGGAAGCAGTTAAAACCTGTATTTGGAAAAAGTACCCGCTGACACCGGAAACTTCATCACAGGATTTTTAGACGGTTTGTAGTTTACTCTTGTCTTGAGGAAGAAGTAATACACGCACACAGCACAACCTCCAAGGACAACAAGTGCGTGGATACTGAACAACAGCCCTCCCCTCCAGTACACTTTCTTCTAGCAACCCTTTTGTCTGCCCAGAAGCAACCACCATTACCGAGTTCTTCCATTCTCGAGGGATAAGTCATTCATACAGTGAGTTTGGAAATAACATAATCTTCAGCAGAAATTTTAGGATACAAATAGATGAGAGAACAGGAGGAGGTGACAGAGACCCACACAGAAAACATTAGATCAAAATTCAAAGTTACCATACACACACACAGAGAAAATTGATGACAGAAAGTTTGCCAAGTATTAGCTTTGTATCACCAACAGGTGGAATCTCAGCGATTTTATTTTTCTTTTGTGCCTTTCCATATTTTCCAAATGCTGCCAAATATTGCTATAATCAGAAAACATTTTAGAATCAATAGTGAAATTAAATACAAATTCACAAATGAAGACCATCACCTATTTACACGCATATAACTCCTTGGAATTTTACATATATCACAGAACACTGAGGATACATTCTGCACACCTATCCAGAACAGGATAAATCTGGCAGCATTACAATGCATTTTAATGTAAGTTAAATATTCAATACAAAATGCCCTGCACAGAAATAAACCACTAACACTGTCACTGACGAGGACTTTAGAAATGTGACGCCAACGCTGCTCTCTTCCTCGGCATTTGCTGAGCCTGCGCGCTGCCCCATGACCTGAGATCAGCCTGCTGCCCTCGGGGTGGGGCAATCAGGTGAGAGACAGCTGAGGGTCCTGGGCACCTCCAGCCGTCCTCTCACACCAAGGACCCTGCCAAGCAAAGCAGGTAGGGCAAGAAGGAGACAAAGTGACCACTTCAACAGCCCTCAACACAGGCACCATAAGAATGAAGAAAGTGACCAGCTTTCCTCGGACAGGAAGTGTGGCCTCGCTCCAACCCCAGCCCCACACTGGACTTCAGCCCAGTCCCCAGCAGGACCTCAGCCTAACTCAGGGGTCTCCCCCATGCTCCTCCCCAGACCCCAGAGGGACATGCTGCCAGCTCAGGCTGGCCAGAGGGCTTGGTGCGGTGGCATCTGTCCTTGAGCTAAGACACATGAGTCCTTCGGTGGGAAAGGAAAGGGAAGGAGGGGAGAATCAGCTGGGCCTTCCCACCGCTAGCACCCCAGTTCCCCCTTCAGCGCTGCCTGCCCCTCCAGAAAGTCTCAGCCCACAGCTGCCAAATTACCCCACAGTTGCCCAGGCCCTGATTATGAGACATGAATTTCACCACAGTCAGACCTAGGAAAGATAACTACGCTAGCATTCAAAGACCCGGTCGTGTCAGAGATCCCTGGCCAGGATTGATATCAAACACGAAGCTGGTTGGGTGGCAGTCTCATCTGTGTGGTCATTCCCATCTTCCCACTGCCGTGCTCTTTGTAAAAACTGGCACGTGACTCCATGTGGCATCCATGTGGGCATTCAAAAGCAAAGAACCAAGAGGAACAGCCAGGTGCCTCATAGCCCGCTTTGCCCAGGTTTAGACTTTACATCTCAGCTTGGGAGCTGTTGCAAGCGATGAGTCACCACATTCACAACAAGTGGACTCTTCCCTCGGGGACAAATGCGCAATCACGTAACTCATAAGAACTACAAGTATACAGATGTGTAGTTATACACACACACCCACCCCAGTGTACTTACAGGGAAAACAGCTTCCTGTAGGTGCATCCCATGGAAATCAAACAAAAGAAGCACATGCAGAGGAACCAGGCCATCTCTGCCTGTTTGAAGCCACTGCCTATTTTACCGTTTTCCTTCTGGGGACCACTCCCCATCCTCCATGAGGTGTAGCTGGGATGGTTGGGTGGGCACACGTTGCAGGACTGGCCAGTCCCAGCGCTGAAATTCCCCAAGTGAAGGGGACCGAGGAGGAGCAGTTACTGGAAATGAAGCCCAAAGGTGAGCAGAAAGGGGAGATGGACAGGCATCACCAGAAGGCATCTTTAACGTCAGCGTCAAGCACACCTCAGACCGGGAAGCCCTCGGAACTTGCACGTACGAGAAGCAGCAGGCTCCTCCTTTTGCTGCAGCCACGTTTCTATCTCTTGCAAACAAAAAGAAGTCCCGAAGAACACAGCAGAATCTTGCTACAGAAAATGCAACTCTACCAAGACCAACTTAGGGCCTGTTCTGAATGCGTAAGCTGGGTTGGTCTGCAGTAGCTCAGGAAATCGTCTCTACCCGATGCCACACTGAGCCTTAGGCACCCTGCTGTGCTGACACCCGTGGGACCCCTGCTCCACACACTCTGCCCTGAACCAGCAGTGAGACTGTCACCACCCTTCTTGGCTCCATGACACCCTGGAGCACACTGAACTTCTCTAGTTCCCACATTCTTAGGGGACGAAGCCCTGGATTCCGAGTACTCGGAGTCATTCAAAATCACAATAGATCACTGAATGTATAATGCCCACAAGAACTCATAAATCCACCAAATTAAGTGTAATGAACTCCTTCCAGAATATTCTAGCATAAGAGGACTGACTATAAATATTCCATAGTTTCCAAGTATCAGGATACATTAATTCGTTACTTTCAATGAAGAAGAACACATTGATCTCAACACCACAATCAGGGTGCCTTCTGTAAACCCACACTTTTTCAGGTACAAGGAACTGCTCATATCCTCTGCTATAAGAAATTCACAGGACCAGACAGAAATGCATGTGCTTTTACCATTTTACCTCCTATTACAGCTACTGATTATGCAAGTAAAGGCCGTAGCATATTTCTCCTTCCTTTTAAAGACAAATCCTGTCTGTAGTTAGATTTCTTTGAAGGGTCAGTTTTTTGAGACAGGGTCTCACTCGGCACTTCAGGTTGGCTTTGAACTCACTTATGGGGCCTAGGCCAACCTCAAATTCATGGTGATCCTCCTGCCTCAGCCTTCTGAGTGCTGAATTACAGGTGTGCACCATCACGCCCAGTTGTATGGTTAGATTTTTTTAGGGCCTCCCTCAGTGCCACTCCCTAGCATGTTGTCCTAATTAGCCCAGGCTACTGAGAGAAGCAAACATTTATTTTCGCCCAGCTGTTATGATCGCTTATTTGCTTCTCTCCCCAGTAGACTCTGAATTGATGACCAGTCTGGAACAGTGTCTTCCAGACACTGTGAACACTAATGGAGTGCATTTGATTAACTATGCTGTCAGATTTTACTGGAATATCTGACTTGCAACCTTTATGCTGCTATTTGATTTTAAGCAATAGAAAAGCACTAGGGAAGGGTATCTGTCTTCCTGTCAGGAACCAAGGGTCCAGAAACAGTTTCTGTGCGCAGGTTTGCAGTTCTTGCACAGTGCATCCTTCTGACAGCAGCAATCTGGATCGTGTGGCCAGTGGGCTTCTCGTGTGGGATGAAGTAAAATGAACTGTGGCCGAGCAGCCCGCAAGACCCTTTCTCCAGAGGTACCAAGGCAGACCGAAGATGGCAGCACTCAAGCTCCGGGCTGTTTGCAGAGGCCAGAGCACACACAGCTGCACTGTGGGCTGAAAATCACTGCCAGGTCCAGTGAGGAAGAGGCCACAGACGGGTGTAACCGGGAGCAGAGGTGCTGGAGGAAAGCACAAACCAACGCTGGGGCGCAGGGCTGGGAAGCGCACCATGTATGCAAGGACAGAGTCCTCAGGGGACAAAGTCCACTGACACCAGCACCCGCCCAAGACTGGCGCCAGAAACAGCCAGCCCAAGGGAGACATGGATGGAGGTGATAGGGGAGCAAGAAACCCAAGTACTGGGACAGGGAGACACAGAAGGGACAGCTGGGCCCCAGGAACAGGGTTAGAGAGAGGCTCAAGCCCCAGAGCAGAGCAAATTGGAGATGACCCTACCCAGGTCAGCATCTCCGCAGCCCCGGGCACAGTGGGCACCCAGTCCTGAGGGGTGCAGAGGGGCTGGCAGCCTAGGGTTGTGGGCACAGGGGACAGGACAGAACCAGCAGCCAAGGTGGGTGCCTAGCACCCTGCAACATACATCTTAACATTGTGGGATCACTGTAGGACTGTTCTCTTCTGTCTTTTTGCTTCTCTAACAGAATTTTGGTCCCCGTCTTCTTAGGACTGGTCTTCTATGTGTGGTATAACTGTGTGAATCACTTTTTCCTCTTGCTTCTGTAACAGTCTCTTGCTGTGTCACAGTGTCATGTGTCCCCACATCAGCGGCTACTTCACAGAAATTATCCATGTGAGTGCTGGTTCAACAGCTGGGCACCATGGCCCTATCTCATCCCCCACTTGTATTCTCTTCCTCTCCTTAGTGCACTTCCCCACATACCAGCTTGTCTCTTAGCTCCTCTTCTCTCTCTCTCTCTCTCTCTCTGCCTGTCTCTCCTTCATATGTTTTCTCTCTCTTTTTTATATATTGTCTGGTTACTCTTTTCCTGTTGCTGAAACAAAATACCAACGCCTCAAAATTAAAGAAAGATGTTTATTGAGCTCACAGTGTGTGGAGGTTTCAGTCCATAATCAGCTGGCTCCAAGGCAGGGTAGCATGGCTGAGGGGCAACACTTCAAGGAAGCCATGGAAGACAGTAAAAGCAACAAGAGCAAAAATGGGGTGGGGAGGCACAAGCCTCTTTTCCTCCCTTATGTTATATGCCGGCTACCGGCTAGGGCAGGTGGATGTGGCACTCACACCACCTCCAAGCCCTCCTCTTGCATAGGATGAGAATGTTTACAAAGTGAGGACCCTGGCACCCTGCTGAGTCACTCAGTTAAACTTCTAAACTTCTTAAACCGACACAATGAACAATATCCTAGAGGTAAGGGCATGTTCTCCACACCCTAGGATGTAGAACTGCTGAGATACTCCTTAAGCTTCCAGACTTCTCAATTAACACAATGTATCAACCATAATATATACTATCAGGATTATTCTAAATATTAAAAGTTCAACTTTTCAACCTTATTGTATTTTATTACTCTCTCATCTTTTCTTGGGTAGGGAAATAGGGATCTCTTAAAACAAGTTCATAATTATGTAGTATTATACACGGTTAGATTCTCAATTGTTGATGTTACTGCTAGTTAGTTACTCTCTCAAAGCAGTGTTAGGGGCTGGACCTAGCATGCATAACAGAGCAGGGGGAAACTCACACAGAGATGTACCCACAGCTCTGGGCACATTTGTAAAGAGAAAGTCACTCACCGAAAAGATCAACACAGAACAACAGAAACAGTCTTCCCATCTGGCCTGCAAACCTCAACACATAATCATAACCATAATGAGAAATCAAAGTAACAAGCTGCCTCCAGAAACTCTTAACTTACACTGATAGTAAAGTGGATGAAATTGCAGACAAAGATTTCAAAACATTAATACTTAAAATGACTGAGACCAAAGAAGAGACAAATAAGCACCTGAATCAAAAGAAAGAATATGCAGACCTGAATACAAGGTGGACATACGGGAACATGCGGTCAGTAAGAATGAAAATAAGAACAAGAAACAGTGAAAACATTACCCAAGAGCTCCCAGACAACTCTAAAAGACCAAACCTAAGAATCATCAGCTTCGTGGATGGTGTTGAAATGAGGCAAATAGCATAACAAATTCATCCCCTGAAATTATTCAGAAAATGTCCCAAATCTAGGGAATGAGATGGATACCCAAGAAAAGGAGGCACAACAAGAAAAGAACATGTCTCTGAGTATACACAACCAGAAAAGAATACCTGTCAATGACACATCACAGGCAAAATGCTAGAAACTCAGAACAAAGAAGGACTATTCAAAGCTATTAGAGGGAAATACCAACCCCATCAGAATAACAGCAGGTTTCTCAACACAAAGCTCAAAGGCCAGGAGGACTTGGAAGGAAGTTTTTCAACTCCTGGAAGACAATAATTGCAATCCTAGACTACTATATCCTGCAAGGCTATCCTTCCAGGAAATAAAGGCCTTCCATGATAAAGATAAACTAAAGAAATTCACAAGATAAACTAAAGAAATTCACTGCAGAAAATACTTACAGGAATTTTAAAAAGAGACAATGACAACAATCACCACCCCAGGCCATGGGAAGGAATAAATCACTGGAAGAGTCATTAAACAAATAAGAAACAGAAATGACTCAAACACTGGAAAAACAACAAGATGACAGAAATTAATGTATACCATTCAACAATAACACTTTACGTAAATTGTCTTAACTCTCCAATTAAATGACACAAATTGGCACATTGGGTCAAAAACAAAACCCATCTACACATTGCTGGCAGGACACACACCTCAGCTGCAGGGACACACACAGACTAAAAGTGAAAAAACGGCAACTGATACTCCAAGAAGTTACAGCCTAAAAAAGCAGGAATAGCTATACTTATATCTAACAAAGGTGTCTTCGAACCAAAGCTGGTGAGAACAAAAAAGGCCACTACAAAACAACAATTCACCAAGCAGTGAAAACACTGTCAACATATACTTCAAATACCGGTGCACCCAATTTCATAAAACAAATAGGACTTGATGTGAAACAACACGGTAGATCCTAATATTATCACAGTGGGGGACTTCAAGACCTATCTCTCACCAACAGGTCAACCTTAACCAAAAAATCAACATCAGAGGTAAACTAAACTATTAATCAAGTGGACTTGACAGATATCTACAGAGCATTTCACCCAGCACTAGCAGAACAGATTCTCTACAATAGGCCATTCAACTTTCTCCAAAATAGAACGTATTTTAGACTATAAAACCAGTTTCAATACATATGAAAGAAATGACGTCATGCATCTTATCATAATGGAATGAACCCAGAAAGCAACAACAACCCCCCAAAAAGCACAGAAACTACACAAATTCATTGAGACTGATTAGTAAACTCTTTGAACAATTAATAGGTCACAGATTCTAGCTGTCCAGTGCCAACTGTAAGTTTAACTGAATCCTGTCTCTGAAAAAAAAGTCATGTTTGCCTCCATCAAATCATTTAAGCAAAGCAAGGAACACCTAAAAGATCAGAGACATTCTAGCAAAGTTACAAAACAAGCTGTAGGCACATTTTTGCGCCCTCTAACAAGAAATATTTACTTTAACAGCAGGGGTGAGGGCATTTGTGGGAGACCAATAGTCCTTACCTACCTCTACTTCCGTGCATTGGGTACAGGGGCAGACTCAGCTGCCACACACAGAAACTGAAAGGTCAAAGGGCTTGAGCAAGAATATTTGTTTTATATTTAGCGGTCCAGAGATAATCAACACAGGCTGGGAGGGCTTCCACTTCTAGTTCACACCATATCCCAGCCTGCAGAAGAGAAAAGGAGGGTTCACCCTTTCCCACTGGCCAGCAGCAAAGGCAGCAGGAAATCTCTCCACCCCAGGCAGGGAGGTTCAATAGAGCGGAGCTGCACTGTACGAGGGCGTCCGAAGATCTTTCCCGTGCCCTTCAGGACACCTGAGGAAACCTGAATGAAACCATCACAGCGCGGATTTTAATTGACAAGACAACTCATTCCTTAAATAACTCCAGTAAAAAATGCTCTATGAAGTCTCACACTGAACAGAGGTTTACAAAAAAATGAAAGTGTGACTCTGAAAAATAATTAGATAATATCATATCAGGCAAGAGCTGGACGACCCGAGAACAGGCCACAACCCTGCTCCGAGCCCGCCTCAATCACATGGGTAAAGCAGCTTGTCCCAGCCGGTCTAAAAACCCCCGAAAGTTATCAGAAGTAGCAAGGACACTGGTGGGACGAAGTAAAATCTTTAGTCATCTTCCAAACTGTGTGACTCTGTTAGGACCTGGCGGCCTGCAACTGAGATGGAGTTCCACGGTTCTGGAGACCAGAAGTCCAGTCAGGGCTCCTCCAGGGCTGGGAAGGAAGGGCCCAGTCCAGGGCCATCTGCTCAGCACCTGCAGGGCCACCCCTCCACATGTCTCTTCACCTCCATCCCCGTGTGTCTCTCCAGCTGCTCTACTCCTTTTAACAAGAACATAGTTGACAGGTGTTTCTTGGTCTGGTAGAGAAGCAAAGACAGGAAAAAAGAAAAAGGCCTTTACTGCAGGCACAAAAGTTTGGCAAAGGCGTGCAATACCCCTCTGAGGCAGACAAAGAAACAGCCTGCTTTTATTGGTTTGACGGGGGTGGAGCTTGAAGGGGCGGGCTGAATGACGTACTGACAGCTGATTGGGGGAATGTTAGCAGGGCACGCTCGAACAGCAGGAAGCGCAACTCAACTCAGAGGTGGAAAAACGCGGAAGTCAGTATTGAAAGGAGGTGCTGTCCAGCGCCATGTTGGGCAGGCGCCACGCTGGGTTTCCTGCAGGTGCAACCTGTCAATCCTTACACTGGATTAGCACCCACTCTCATGGCCCAGCTTGAAGTTGATTACCTCTGTAAAGGCCCTAACTCCAAATAAGACCAGGTCTGAGGTCCAGGGTTAGGGCTTCCCCATGTTGGTTTTAGTGGGACTCTTCAACCCTCAGAGAAACTCAGAAGCCCTGGAACTCTGAGCCCACGGTTGTCACCGTGTCCTTCCACAGCATCCGAGCGCGAATGTAACCCACAGAGGAAACGCTCAGGGTGCACAGCACCAGGGTGATGAGCAGCTCTGAAGAGAGGCGCCCAGGAACTGCCAGCCTGAGGTCCCTGTGTCCCCTTCCAGTCCCATGCCCGCCTCCTCCAGGAAACACTGCCTCCTTGCCTGCCAGGAAATGACTTCCTCCTTCCCCTCATAGCTTCCAACGCATCCCAAACAGTACACTTTGCTTTGGCCTATTTTTTTTAACTGAATATGCGTTGAATTTTATTGGAACAGTATTTAGTGTTTCTTCCGGTCAAGATGTGTACAGTACATTCCTGCATGGACTTAGATCCATGCACCTAATGGTCCCACAGAGTATTCCATCAACCTAAATCCAATCTAGCTGGTCAAAACTACACTTTCTCTGATATTTTTCACTCCTACTCTTTCTTCACATCCCCACATCCTTCAATATCTACATCAAAGTCAGATCTCTAGAAACCACTCTGACAAAAACTTAGTTTTTAATCTTGCAAAAAACATGTTTTATATAGTTTCTATACAGACAGATTATAATATACACTACTTTCTTCAGCACTGCCTCCACCGACATTTTCCCAGAAAAACAAAAAGAAATGATACAATAAAGTATATTTTCCAAATAAATATGAAGAGCTGAATGCAATACTATGGCCCCCTGAGCTGAATTGGCCCCCGGGGCCATTTCTACCAATGTGTGGGGGCTGCAGTGTGTGTGGGAACAGGCATCCCTGGGGTCTGGCTGACAAGCTTCACAAATGAGCTTAAAGACAACAGTGTTACCTGACCTTGGACACTCACTCAGTCCTCTTCAGCAATCACAGACATTCATTCCCTGTCAGCTCAGCTTGAGACCTGTCTGATTCTCTGGCTTTGCCTACCTGTCCTTGTGGCCTATGCTTTGGTCTGCAATCCCAGCAGGAATGGACACTACTTTGCATAACTCATCCACAGGTCATTCCACCACCATGCCAAGGTGGACCAAATGAACTTCCATCTTCCTATGGGCACTCTAAGCATAGATCACTGTTCCTCTACCCAGTCTTTATTCCTACTCCTGATGATCAGTTTGTTTTCTGATCCCAACTTAAAGCCAAGTCCAGACAGTGATGTGACACCCACAAAAATGAATAGCAGTTCTAAAGTTCTTTTCTCTGTCATTCCAGATCTGTCTCTATGAAGAACAAAGGAACTAGGTCAAAAAGAAATCAAAACATCACCACAGACAGGAAGTTTTCATTGAAAGTTCTTTAATAAGAAATCAGCTTCTTTCAAAAGTACTGTTAATATTCACACTATAAACCTTAACACGAAAGCCATCCTTATTTCTAATGCTCAGAGAAACAACTGTTAACATTTTGACAGGTATTCTTTTAGACTTATCTTTTTTGTTCATAAATAAGCAAGTAAGTGGGTATCGAAGCAAAAACAAAACTGAAATCATGATAGAAATACTATTTTGTGACTACATTTATTATATTCAAAATATAGTGCAGAAGACTGGGTCCATAGCTCAGTGGCAATATGTGATTACCATGCACAAAGCCCTGGGTTCGATCCCCAGAACCACAAATACGTATTGCAGAGACATCTTGTGATAATACATTTTTCTTTACAAACTAATTTTTAGGAGCAAAATAGAATCCCATTGTTAGAATATACAGTAAGTTATTTGACATCTATTTTTAAAATCTCTTTGGGGAAAGTGTGTACTTGACCCATAAGAACCACCAATACTTATCTTCTGCCCTGACAATCTGTTATACCTGAAGACCAAACACAGCCAACTAAGCAAATGCTTAGCTACAAGCAAGATTAATGACTAACAAGAATTCCTAATAGGATCAATGAAGATTTTAAATCTTCCATGCCTTATGGCTAGCGTGTATACAAACAGTACCAACCATTCAAACTTCTAATCAGGATGAAACTTACATGCTTTTTGCCCAGTAAAAACTCCATTGTCTCCAAGACAACTCGGAAATTACATGAAATCAAAATGTTCCTCCAGTCACCAGCACAACAGACCAAGGAAGCAGCTCTGTAGGTAAGTCAAGACAGAGTCAAGGAAATGCAATACCTCTGGGACCAAAGAAATGAAATGAAAATGACTGAGAGACACACCTACCTAGTTTTATTAGCAAGAAACACAATAACCTGTAGCCAAGGACAGGAGCAGAGGAAAAGTTAGGTCAAAAGAAATAGTATAATTAGATACTATTTTTCAGGAACATTTCTATGAAATCTGAAACTACCAGAAAAGAAAGAACCTGTCAAGCTGTCATTAAAAAGTGACAGACTATGGAAAACACAAAAATTTCTGAATCATTCCACTCTAGGAGTAGAAAGACTAATATCTATTAGACATGACTTGGCAAAGTTGGCTTGTTTACTGCCAAAACTATTCCAGATGATGAACCTGGATTTAATATGCTTCCTTATATAATATATATATAAAACTTTCATCATGTGTATACCCAAAGAAAGATCTGCATCTCTACAATTCAAGTCATCTAAATAGAGTAATTGATAATTTTACTTACCTTTTCTTGGAAACATGAAAACAGCTCCCTGATTTCAGAGAGAGTCAGTATGAGTTGAAAGCTACTCTAAATTTTGAGAGGAAAGAACAATGTTTAGTCGTGCATTATTTTTTTAATTTTCTTGAGTCCATGTTTGCAGTACATAATGACATTCATTTGGGGACTTGGTGCCCGCACATAACACAGTCTCCTGTGTTTCATCTCCTGCTCCTCTCCTCCTTCTTCTCTCCCTTCCAGGCTCTGAAATCTGACCTCAGGATCCAAACCTAGCCTGAAACTCTCCTCTCCACACTTAGCAGTGACTTCTCGCTGTAGGCAATACTTCTCATGCTGGATTCGTTCCCCAGCACTTCTTATTGCTGCCTATCATGCTTTCTTTTTTTTTATAAATGCCATAACTGGGTTATTTGATTTTTTTATGATCTATTTTTTAATTTTTAAATCTTATTTTTATTTATTTATTTATTTATTTATTTTGGGTTTTTTGAGACAAGGTTTTACTATGCAGTTCAGGGTGGCCTGGAACTCACTTTGGAGTCCAGGCTGGCCTCAAACTCACAGCAACCCTCCTACCTCAGCCTCCCGGGTGCTGGGATTACAGGCACGTACCACCACACCCAGCATATGGCAACTATTTCTTACTTTCTCTATTCTCTTCAACTTTCCCAGACAAGCTCTATCTGCCCCTAACCTTCAGAGAACTAGAGTCCATTAACAGAGAAGCCTTACTACTGAATGACAAGGTGCAGAGCAGGGGATGGTACACAACAGGCCTGTTATTATTCCCCAAATCACCAGCCTGGCTCCCAGAATGATCACCCCGAGCGGTGGGGGAGTCCCTCATCTCTCCCTCCTCCCCCACAGCATCTGATACCTGCACTCGGGCCCCAGGCTGCCACTCACTTCCCCTGCGGCTAACCAAGGGTCTCCACCACTCACTTCCCCTGCGGCTGACCAAGGGTCTCCACCACTCACTTCCCCTGGGTGTTTCCTTGAGAACAAAAAGAGGAGAGGCCATACTGGAGTGCATCTTTCCTCTTTACAGATAAGGAGAAAAGAACTTTCAGGTCCAGGCTCAAAGTGATTCACTCTGCATAACCCTAGAGCCAACAAAGTTCTCTAAATCCCTACCTCACCCTACCAAAATGTTTCATAACCTAGAGAGGCCAAGGTCCCAGAGGGGAGTTAGTTGAGCCCCAAATCCCAGAAGAGCCAGATGGGTAGGGCATAAAAGAAAAAAACACCCTTTCTATTCTCTCTCAGTCTTTTGTGCTTCACAGACACTACTTTCTAGGAATCCAATTCAGATAAACTAGAAGCTAGAACTGCTGTTGCCAGTCATGAGAAAATGCACTTCACATACAACCGCTCTTTTCTAGAAACACCATTTTGTTCAGATTCTGCTGAATGGTACGAATTACACCCAGGATTCTGCTGTAGGCTTTAGAACCCAGTTAATCAAAGTTGCAGGTTAACCAATAAAGACCAAACCCTGAAGGCCTGGGATGGTTTCAAGTTCACTTATTCATTGAATAAATAAGCACTAAATTCTGGGCACACAGTGAAGCTAACACGCAATAGGCCACCGCTGACAGACTCCCGAGAAGGCAGAGAGGAAATACGCAGCCCAGTAAACAGAGCATTGCAAATGGTAATAGGTGTTTGCATTTCACCCTTCAACAAAATTATACTTCTAGGCACCACTCAGCTGACACCAGGATCTTTAACAGGATGAAGCAGTGACCAGGAAAGCGTGGTAGGAAATTACAGCAAATTGCTGGTGTGGGAAACATTTGCGTTTAAACTCTGCTTTGCAAACAACAGTCTGGAGAAGTCATCGGGCTGACAGCGCGCTAGTCCAAAAGGTGCTTTTTTTAGGGTTTCATAGTCAACCAAAATGATGCCCCACACAGTCCTGAGTCTGAGTCACCAATACCCATCCACACAAGCCTCATAATGTATTTCTATGATAGTGTCACTTCCGGGTAACCAGTGGTCTAGGTGACATCACAGTCCAATAAAATCATCCAGCACCAGGAAGCGCAGAAGCCAAGCAGCTGTGTGCCAGGGAGGGCGTCCCTGAGACATCTCAGATGGGGCAAAGGGTGTCTTTAAAGGAATCGTGACTAGCAACAGTAACACGGCACAGCACCTCACTGATGCCTTCACAATCCTGGAACTTGGCAAAGGGACCAATGGCCCATCAACAAACTGAAGAGATATCTGCTAACTGAAGCTCATCTGAACGCCTGAAACCGAAGCCAGAGGACAAGGAGGGCAGTGGAGCAAAAGAATTTCCTCCACCTCTCCACGGTAGGTGCCCCACTTTCAGAGCCTGCGTCTTGCACACCATGGGGAGCAAACTACTTTTTCAATAGATCACCTGGGGATTTCTCCTTGTGTCAATACTTCCTTTCTGGTAGCCATGCTGCTTTAATTGTTTTACCAACTTCACTTCCCAGCCAGCGATGGGATTAAGCACCCTGATCCACAAACAGAAAGTGATGCCGGGAAGTTTAACCAAGAAGAACAATGAACCAGAGGCCTGCTGTGGACAAAACTGTTGGCTTGGAAATTATTCGAGTGTTTCCCCAGCCTCATGGAGAAATAGCCAGGATGAGAGGCCAGAGACTCCCAGCTGAGGACCACAGCCAGAGGGCTGTGAAGACCGAAGGCCCAGGGCCCGGTCAGACTGTGTGCAGCACTGCCCACCTCGAGTAAGAGGCCCACAGAGGCTCTGAGAGCCACAAGGTCTCCTGAAACAAGGACACCAAGAACAAGGACAGCCAACATTAAGAACGAACAGATTTTCCTCGTGCAAGACTAAAGAAAGAAGAAAAGCAAACCACTGTTGAGCAGGGTCACCAATCAAATAAACTTCAAAAGGTACCCCCCAAAAAATACAAATAAAATAAACTTCAGAAGAACTTAAAAGTTAAGTATTTAATCACATCATCTACTTTGAATATGCCACTGAAATAACATTAGTAAGATCACCATCCATATAGGACCTACAGATTCTCACACAGTCTGAAATTCCTTCAAAATCAGGTCAAGCCAGAATCTGACCTAATCCTGCTTCCTCTTCGGCTTCCACCACAATGGCGCTGACAGGGCCTGGAATGCTCTCCGAGCGCCTGCCTTCCTGAGATTTAACTACAGTCTTCCCTCAGCTTTTAGTTCAAGGTCACTTCCTGGACCTCCCCAAATAGGTCGGTGACCCTAACAGACATGTTAGATCATCATTCCCTCCCCGTCTTCAGAACAACTAGCACACTCTTGATTTTATACAGGAATTTAAAATAAAGTCTGTTTTCCCCCAGCACTACTGAGGCATAACTGACAAAGGAAAACTGTACGTATTTCAGGTGTGTGACGTTTTGGCAGGTGTATACAATGTGAAGTGACTACCACAACCAAGCTAACGTAGCCTCTCCTCAGTTGCCATTTTTTTTGATAAGAATGTTTAAGACCTACTCTCTCAGAAAATTTCTTATATATCACTTACTGTTGTCACACTTGAGTCACCTTGCTGTACATTAAATCTCCACAACTGACTCATTTTGTAACCAGAAGTTCATCTTATACCCAGAAGTTCCTGCTTTCCCTTTGACCAACATGGCCTCATTTCCTATATCCACCCCTCTGAAGCACCTTTCTACTCTGTTTCTATGAGTTTAACATTTTTAGATTCCATTTATCAGTGCAATCCTAAAGTATTGATTTTCCATGTTAGGCTTATTTCACTTACACAACCACCTCATTAAGGTCTATTAGCTACCAGGCTGAAGTCCCAAGGGGGTAAGGGTAACTTCTAGCTTCTCACAATCAACCTAGCACTACTGTGTAACAGGCACTCAATCAATATCTGAGGCTCTAAAGCTCACGTGATCACATAATCTTGGAGTGGAGACAGCCATACTATGCAGAACCTATAATCTTTAACAACTAATAAATTTGACAGTTAAAAAACAAACATTTCTATCAATCTTATGAAGAAACTTAGAAGTAATTAAGAACTGGAAAAAAAAATCTTTAAAATAAAAAAGTTTAAAAAAAAGAACTGGAAAAAAATATTTGCAATATCCCTAAGAGTTGACAGCCTTAAAAAAAAAAATAGAGCCTTTTATGTTTTTAAATGTAAAATAGAATAAAATAGAGCATTTTATGTTTTTAAACATAAAATGTTCAGAAAATAAAATTTTAATATTTTACCTCTGAAATTGATAATTTTAGAAAATTATAATGGTCAGTGTTAAAAAGTGAACACTAACATAAATTCTACAGAAATACAAATCTATAGAATCTTCCTGGATGGCAGTTTTTTACAACATGCACAAAAGTCTATCTGGCCTTTGATCCAATAATTTCTCCTCCAAGAACTTGGCCCAAGGAGGAAAGAATTTATTGGAGAGGTACTCATAAAAAATAAATAGGTAAAGGTTAGAACAGCACAAAAATCTAACAATACAGGAGACACATTTTAGGGTAGACATAAAGTAAAATATCACTGAAATCCGGAAACACAAGCATAATCAATGATATGAGAAAATACAACCAATATAATAAGTAACAAAAAAAGATTTCAAACCAGTATAATTTTACTTGCTTATGTAAAGCATACGTATTCAGAGTAATAGAAGTGAGACGTCAAGACATACTAAAGAGCTACATTTGCTATCAGGATATGGAAGTCGATGATGATTTTTATATTCATTGTTTTATTTTACGTTTTCCACAATGAATATTTCCATTTTACAATCAAAGGGAGACCAATGACAAAAAACTTAGTCACACCTCACCCAATCATCAGATGTGCTTAGGGTGGCAGGGTAGTGGCACAGGCAGGAGGATCACCACCAGTTTGCGGCCAGCTCGGCCTGCGGAGTGACCTTAAGGCCAGGCTGCATTACAAAGCGACACTCTGTCTCAAAAATAAATTAATAAATGAATAGGTAGTGAGTTTTGAAGTGTGCTTATGTTGTGCAAAGCCCCACACTAAACATTTTACACACACTGCTTCATTTCTCCTGTGAAGTAGATACTAATCCCATGACACACGCACTATCAGAACCCGTTTTAAAGATGAATAGATGTGATTTAATCACATCCAGTCATTTTCTTACATCTGATGAAAGTTACCTTTCTAACCCATTCCCAAATGGCAACTATGTAAAGATAAAAATAACCAAGGCACAATATATCTGAACAGATACATCTGAAACAGGGCTTCCACGTTCAGAGCAAGGCTCTGAGTTCCGATTCAGCCAAGACAAGGAACTGATGGGAAACAGCGTCGACCAGACATTCACAGCAACCTGCAGCGAGCTGAGGGGTTTTGGGCCTCACTGTCTGGTTTGCCCTGCAAGCGGGACGCTGAACTCAGGAAGCCTCGTCCGTCGCTCTGCACCCTTCCTGAAGGTGCAGGGGAACATCCTTTGCAGGAGACCAAGAGTCGCATCCCATCGCCTCCTGCGGGGAAGAGGACTCCGCATGCCAGGCACCGTACTGGGCTCTTCCTAGGGTGCCTGCAAGGCAGGAAATAGCACTATTCTTACAACTATGGGATGCAAACAATCAGTGATTGCAACAAGGTAACAAGGTAACAAGACTAACAAGCAGGGGAGGTGACATTCAAACTCCTGTCATTTATCCAACTCTCAGCCTTCTTTCACCCCCTCAGCCCCCTGCACCCCAAATCCCCCCCAGACCCTGGTGCTAGGGCACCATGAGACGCACCTGCAGCCGCACCCTGGCTTACAGTGTTTTCCTCAACAGCACACACATCAGTTGTACCCAGCCTGGCTCCTGCGGTACACGAGGGATGTAACGGAGTCGCAGGTGGACAGAGGCGCCCCCATTCCTCCAGCATCATCCCCGACCTAGGCAGCTGGGAACCCTGACTCCCCAGGCTGCCAGCAGCATCCCCAAAGCCAGGCCAGCAGGAGGGCCACGCAGTTTAGTGACACAGCACACTGCACCAGCACCAGCCCTAAGTGTCAGGGGACCCAGCAGGCCATCCCGCCATGCCCAGGAGTCACACGGTCACCATGCCAACGGCAGAGGCAGAGGCAGAGACGCAGCCACAGCCTGGCTTCCAAGCGTTCTCCCTTTACACTGACGCCTGACTCCAAAGATACAACCAGCTGGTGACACAACATGAAGAACACGCAAGCCAGGAAAGACAGAAAAAGCGCCAGGCGTGGTGGCTCATGCCTGCAATCCCAGCACCTGGGAGGCTGAATCGAGAAGCTTGCTGCAAGTCCAAGACCAACCTGGGCCACAACGTGAGCTGCAGGCCAACCTGAACTGCACTGTGAGACCCTATCTCGATAAAAAAGAGAGACAGAGAGAGAGCGCCGAGATCTCACCAAAAACTGGGAAAATGACCACGGCACATCTTTCTGAGCATGGTGCTCCTGGTACTTGAAAACAACTCCTTCCATCTTCTCAGAAAGAACAGGGTGGGAATCTTGATAGCTGACAGCTGTATGGAGCCAACGGCATACAGGACATCTCCGAAGGCCTTGCACTCGGCAAGGATTTTCTTAAGTGTGCTCCTTGATATCTGCTGCTCCTTCACCAAATCTCTCAGCCATGAAAATTCTTCCCAGTGCTTCTGAAACCTAATTTGTATCAGCAGCACTTGGAGAAGGTGTCACTGTACCTGAAGGAGACTGACCCACTAGGGCTGGAGCAGGGCCTAAGTCTGCATTTCTGACACGCACCCCCAAGGTGTCACTGCTGAGGCAGGGCCACCCTTGCATGGCAAAGTCCCCGCCTGGATTCCAGGAGATTTTCATGTACCATGATCCTCAGCTGCGCTGTCAGAAATTCCCTAGAGCGTGTTAACTTGTTTTCGCATATGTGTCTCAATGATAGGGCTTCTCTTACAGACACAACCGACAGGCATTTCCCGAAAATTAGTTTCTTCGATTTGCTGTTCTCAAAGTGGACTGTGCAGACATTTTCTTGCCAGATCCACCAGAAGGACCTGGGAGGTCCCGGTGATGACCTCCCCACCACAGTATGCCTCACCCAGCTGCCCAGCAACGTCGGCTGCCAGAAAAGGATACAGATTCCAACAAGGCACCGAGTCTCTTAAAACCGTCTGTAGCCAAGAAGAAAGCGTACACCTTAAATAATAGTGTGCTGAACAGACCCACAGGTGTTGGACGAAAGAGCCAAAGACACTGGGTTGGGAGAACAAACGTGGCCTGGTATGAGACTGCTTCCCTTCCCCACTTCCAAATCCTCCCAACCGCCAACCAAAGTAGAAACAGCACCAGAAGGCATAGGTCCTCGCACTGGAACTCTTACATACACATTAAAAGTATAGAGAACAAAGTCACATATATCTAACTCTGCAAAACAGAGATTCACTTCAGTCCACCTTACAGCACCAACTCCTGACAGGGCTTAAAATTTAATGACATTTTCCTTTTATGAGTGACTCACTTAAACCGTTTTCAATGGCAATGCTGAAAGAGAGATAGGAAATGTAAAAAGTAGGCCAACTGCATGCAGAGAAGCAAAGGGTTTTCCTTTTTCATTGGAATTTGGGAAAGTTAGCAGACAATAAGCACCAGCACATGCAGGCCTCCCAACTGTATTTCCCAGGTGCACAGGAAGTGGGGGACAGAGCGGAAGTACCCCCAAAGACAACTGCCCCCAGGATTTCTCCATCTTGGACACCCATGCCATCCCGTCTCTGCCCACAGAGAGTGGCGAGGGCAGCACCCAGGAGTTTTATTCTGAAACATAGCTCAGAAAAGGACCCACCAGCTTTGAGAAACACAGCAAAGGCCAGGCGCTTGAGATGCTTAAACCCTTCAATAAGTCAGTTACGTATATACCGCTGCAAATGCAGAAAAAGAGAGTCTTCCATGAAACCACTGACACACAAGGAAAATCATTTAATAATGTAAAATGTCTATGCTATCTTTATTCGCTTTATTATAACATAATTCTAGCATACCTATAATCCCAGCACTCGGGAGGCTGAGGCAGGAGGAACGCAGCAGGTTCAAGACTCAGCTGGGCTACAAAGTGAGCTGAGGGTCAATTTGAACTGCGTAAGTGAGACCCTGTCTCAAACCACACAAAATAAAATATAAAATAAAATAATAAAATAAAATAATAACTTATTTCAGTCACATAGAAATTTATTCCCCAAAACAAGGAAATGCATGACGACTGACGGCACTGGGTAAAGATCACAGAGGCTGGCTTGACGGGACCTGAATCCAAAGCTGCCTTTAGCCCACGTTCACGATGGAATCTGACTTAACTGTCTCAAAGCCCAGTGGCCTCAATGACCGAGGCTCAGTCTCTCCACATTTAAAGACCACCTTGGCCATACCCACCAAATAAGCTAGCAGCTATTCCAGAAGTGCGTATTTTTAACAGAACCAAAGCAGGTTAAATTAGTGATGGCCCAATCTAAATTCGGGGATTTGATCTAAAATTGATCATGACAAAGCAGATGGCACACAGAATCTCCTCCAGCATTTTCTCAAAAAAGAAAAACAGAAAGAAAACAGCAAACCAAGAAAAGATTCTTATGCAACACATGAACATGCTCTAAGTTTAGGGGAAAAAAATTTGAACATGTTCTTAATTTTTTCACATCCTTGTCACAAACAGCTAGATTTAAAGGTCAGCGTCTTCATTTTTCAAAGCATACTATCAACAGATACAGAATCTGCTTTATCCCTACTAACAAATAGGTCCAGAAACGAGGGAAAATCCCTGAAAAACCTGAACAACCTCCTGGTCACTTCTCATCTTTATTTCTTGACCAAACACCGGGTTCTGATAAGAACAGCTTCCATAACCTGTAATGAATGACCCTTAACAGGTGGGAGGCTAACATTAGCAGCACCGAGAGAGAATCCAAGGGGCAAAGTCAGACAAAACGAGCTTCCACTCTGGACCAGGCCACGGTGTCCAGGAGAAGCATCTGTGACAAGCGCAGCTCACACCCACAGAACCACAGAGGACACACTAGAGCCAGGTGGAGCCATCCTGCAAACAAGGGACGAGGCATCAGTCAGCATGTGGGCGCCTTGCCACTCGGGACCAGCGGCTACCAACCAAAAAAGGCCACACAGTGGAGACCCCACCTGTGGCAGGGAACTAGCTAGCGGACCTGTGTCACTGGGGACAGCCTGGAGGGCAGCGTGGACTCCACACCAGTGGACCTATCACTGAGGAAAGCAGAACAGCCTCCAGGAATGAGAACTTCCACACAACCAGAACTGACTGTGGAACCCGCTGGGGTCACCGCCACCGAGAGACCTTGGAACAATAAAGATAGCAGGAGCAGGATGGCTTCAAAAATCTGCTCCTAGAGGTGTCTCCTTCTGCCCTAAATGGAATTAAACAGAAAGCGCTAAAGTCTTCTCACATTTTAGAAATATAAAAAAGGGAATATTTTATGTCTTCAAGCTTGAGAGAAAAGGATTTTTAGTATTGAAACTTGCCCCTAGCTAGGGCCTTGGGCCCAGACCCACCAATGTTGTTGCTGTTATTATTATTTTATGTTGAAACAGGGTCTCGCTAAATTGCCCAAACTGTGCAATCCTCCTGTCTCACCCTACCAAGTAGCTGAAATTACAGGCATGTGGCACTGCACCTGGAAAACAATAATTTTTCAATCCTATATATCACAGCCATCCTGAAAACTATAATGTTATTTTAATATACAACTAAAAATAAAGCAATAAAAAACATTTCAAGCCCATATCCTTTAGAAACACTGATTATTCTAATGGAACGTTATTCCTATTTGCTACACACATTCTCTCTTGTTGTCTTTTTCATTTCAAATTTAGCTAAGGATCCATTAAAATTTCACCCCATCAAGATCTGCATGTGTTTCTTTAAAAACTGGGGGGAAACTCCTCAGGACACTCATATCCAAATTCAAATGCTCTATGATATGGTAGTTATTTTTGTGGTCTCATTATATAAAGCCATTTAAAAGCACTTTAGTGCTGCCAACTTAAAAACTGTTCAACAGTTTCACCCTCTCCAGCCTCCTACAAAAGGGAGTCTAGAAGTATAAGCAAAATTAAATACAGAAATGAAGACACTACCAGAGCAATAAACACACAAACAAAAACTAAGAAATCATACAGAAACAAAAACTGTCTCTCATGTCAACTTTTCCTTGATAAATCAACACCAAAATTCAAGCAAGAAATGCCTTCTGTGTACTTCTTCCAAAAGTGTATCCTTCTGGTCTATCTAACATGCATTTTCCCCTTAAGAAACTTTTATTTTGTCACCTTTTTCTTCTGAAGAATTAACTAAATTTAACAAAATTTAAGAAAGTCACTGAAATTCAGCAGCCTGTGAAAGCTATCAAGTTGCATGTATCTCCAGACACTTCCATTCAAAGCAAAAAGAAGCCAATCACACACCCCACAGCCCTGAAAGCACAGGCTCAAGGAGGTGCCTGTAACTCACGTGCGCAGGAACACTGTTCACGACAGTTAAAAGGCGGGAGCAGCCCAAGTGTGCAAGAGACCAAGGGAAGGCAGTGTGCTGCCCGTGTACAGTGGAGGAGCTTCCGGTCTTAAAAGGAAACTGCCACATCAGACACTGTGTGTGAACCTTGAGACCTTCATGCCAAATGCAATAACTAAGTCCCAAAATAACAAACACCGTACAACTCTGCGGGTGAGTACGCTTTTGAGTTCATGGACAAAATGGAGTGGGAATTTCCACAGCTGAGGGGGGAGGAAAATGCAGCCTTTTGTTTAATGCATGTAGAGTTTAAGTCCTGCAAGGTGAAAGGAATACGGCACATGGATCCTATCATAATGAGAATGTACTTAATATTGTTATATTGCACACCCAAAAAGGGTAAAGATGGGAAAATTTACACGCTGCAAGGAACCACATGTGCCTCCCCAAAATTCCTATGTTGAAACCCCACTGGCAGTGTGGTGTAAACATCTGGGGATTCGGCCTTGGTCAGTGATCAGGTCCCGAGGGTCGAGTCCTCCTGAATGGGAACGATGCCCTGACAGGAAGAGGCCAGGGAGCTTAGCCGGCTCCCCTTCTGCCATGCAAAGGCTGACAGCCATCTGTACCCGACAGAGACCCCAAGCCTCAGAGCCTCTCAAGCGCTCCACTTCCGTGTTTTTGTTTTGTTAGAGCAGCTAGAGAGAACCAAGACGTCAATTATATCCCCAATAAAGCTCAAAAATGCTTGTTATAAAAAAAAAGATACAGAAATAAAAATAAGCCACTGAAATTATCACTCTATCTAGTTTTCAGTCATCTAAGAGTAAAAAAAAATTACAACTATAGAAAGAAAATGGCTGATCTTTCTTCCACAATATTATGACCCATCAAATGTTCAAAAATGTTTCATGTGATGCTTTTTATGCACATATGTGAAAGAAACAAAAGAGATGACAAGTGATGACTTTTATTTAGGGATATATCTGAACCCTGTATCAATATTTACAAGACAGGTATTTTGCTACTTCTCAGACACAGTGTGGGAAGAAGTAGGTTCCATCAATAGAACACTGTCCAACTGGGATAAGCATGTTGCAAAATCAGAACCATACAAGCAAAAATTTGGTGGTATTTTTTAATTTTAATTTCTAATCACCTTTTTTTCACTATACTTTCACACTTACTTTTGTAAAGTCACCATGAAATGTCTTGAGTATAAATAAATAAAATGGATCTACTGGTCCCAAGAAAGGAGGTTTGGGGAAAAAAAAACACTTAAAACTTAAAAGGAAAATCTGGGGAATGACGTGTCTGCGCGGGGCTCTGAGAGGCTCTGCCGTATCCTGGGGACCCAGGAGGCCCCCTTACACACAGCACTGTACACACACCCACACGGGCCTGAGCAGGCACCGTGAGCAGCAAGCAAAGGCAAGAAGAGTGGTCAGCTGCCCGCGAACACACAGAGCTCACAGCAAAGACTGGGAGACTCACTGGTTCAAGGCATGAAGGAAATCTCTGACCAGTCATCAGTGGTGGCTAATGTAACCAAAGTTCGAAAACCACACATGACAATAAACACAAGCTACAGAATTATTCCAGAGAAGTCCACAAACAACAGAGAACAAATATACCAAATCCCAAAGAGGGAGGGAAATATAATGTTGCATTAAATTATTTGAAATGTCCATTTTTCGACAAAAAAATACAAGACACACAATAGACAATAATGTACAGCCCCTTTATAAAAAATAAAGCAATCAAAAAATATCCCAGAAGAAGCAGATGTTAAACTTAATAGACAAAGACTAAAGCTATTACATAGCTATTACAAACATGTTCAAGCAACTGAAGCAAACCATCTCTGAAGACTTACAGGAGGGCATGGCATGCACCTCAGTGTTACAGCACCCAGCTAGCATGTGTGAGGGACACAACCTCGGCTCAGAGGGAGAAGGAGAGGGACATAGGGAGGGAGGGAGGCAGAGAGATAAGAGACTGAGAGAAAGAAACAATATTAAAGGAGCGAATAAAAACATGATATTTCAAAAAACGAAAAAAAATAATTCAAAGATAAAAATATTTTTCAAGGGGACAGTGATTTAGTTCAGTGGCATAAGTGCCTTCCTAGCAAGCGCAAGGTCATGAGTTCAATCCCTGGCACCCCCCCAAAAAAATTTTTTTTTAAAGAACCAAAACAAAGCGGTATATGGTGGTGCACACCTATAATCCCAGCACTCTGGAGGCTGAGGAAGAGGATCACAGCAAGTTTGAGGCCTGCCTGGGCTACCTAGTGAGTTCAAGGTCAGCCTGGACTACAGAGCAAGAGTTTGTCTAAAAGCAAACAAACAAAACAAATCACAGAATTAAAAACTATAGTAATTTAAATGGAGAATTCATTAGAAAAGTTCAATTTCAGATTTAAACAAGCAGAAGAATCAGTAAATTTCAAGGCATGAAACTGAGATTAGGTAGTCTTAGAAACCTAAAGAAAAAAGTGGTAAAAGAGTTAACAGAGTCTTGGAGACCGGTGGGAACCCATCAAACATATATGCACACTGGAAGTTTCAGGAGGAGAGCACAGACTGAAACAGAAACAACATTAAATGAAACAGAAGCCAAAGACTTCCTGATATGGGAGAAGACAATCTATAATACAAGAATATTAACTCTAAAAGGAATTAAAAGGTAGAAAACTGTAAACACACACACACAAAGAAACTTAAAAGCAATCAGAAAAAGATGTCATTATGTGCAAGGGATCTTCAAGGTTAATAGTTGATTTCTCATTAGAGATCAGGAAACTCAAAGGTACTGAGATAACACACTCAAAATCTGAAATAAAAAAATCAACCACTGCTTCTGTATCTAGCAAAACTGTTCTTCAAAATATTAAGGAGGAATGAAGACATTCTCAGAGAAGCAAAACCTGAAAGGATACATTGCTAGCAAATTTATTCTATGAGAAATACTAAAAAGAGTTATTGAAGCTGTAATGAAAAAAACACCAAGAGAAATGAAGAACATCAGTAAAGCTAACTACACAGCTCTGTGTAAATGACACTGGGTATGTGTTTTTATCTATACACCCTTTTTAAATCTTATTTAAAAGACAACTGCATAAAGCAATAATTATAAAAGTGTGGTGATGGGCTTATAAAGGATGAAGATGTAATTCACATAGCATAAAAGGAAAAAAATGAAAATACATTGGAGTAAAGTTTTGGATACTTCTGGAATTTAATTTAAACTGATCCTAACTAGATTATTTCAAGCTAAAGTGTTGACTGTAATCAGATTATTTCAAGCTGAAGTATTGATTGTAATCTCCAGGACAACTATTAAGAAAATAACTCAGTAATCTAACACTATCATCAAGAATGACAGAGGAATGATCTATAAAAATCTCCTCCAGAAAACCAGCGGCAAAGGTACGCTAGAAATTACACAGTTAACACAAGACAAAACAATAATGGAAGAACTGAACAAAGAAAGCACAAGACAAAAAGAAAAGACATAACAGACAGAGATAAATTAATAATTATTGATTAAATTTTGATTGTCAATAATTCTATTAAATTTAAATAGTCAAAAGTAAAGTCAGGAAAAATACATTGCTTAAAGGGTCCAACTATATACTGCCTACAAGAAACAATCTCAGAGACACAAATAGATTGAAAGTTTAAAAGTAAGAACAGATACTTCATAATTATAGACAGGATTGTGTCCCTCAAAGTTATATTGAAGCCCTCACTTCATATGCTGAATATAACTAAATTGAGAGGCAGAGTTTTTAAAAGGAATTAAGTTAATGGGACCATTAGGGTAGGTGCAAAAACTGCACAAACTAGTATCATTATAAGAGGAAATTTGGACACAGTACACATATGGAAAAAAGACCACATGAGGACACAGTAAGAAGACAGTGTCTGTTAGCCAAGGACAAGGCCTCAGAGGAAATTAGCCTACCAACACCCAGATCCTATGCTGCTAGCCTCAAGAACTTTAAGAAATTTCTGTTTTTTAAATCACCTCATCAGACAAAGGGTATTTTGTGATATAAAATGAAAAATTCAAAAGGAAACTATACTTACAATCATATAGGCACCTAATAACAAAGATGCAAAATATAGAAGCAAAAGCTGAGACATTAATTCCCTACATTCCATAATAAGTAAAGAGCCAGGGATTTAACTCAGTGACTCAGCACTTGCCTGGCAAGCATGAGGTCTTGAGTTCAATTCTCATTACCAAAAAAAAAGGGGGGGTAGAAATAGACAAGAGCAATAAAGATAGATATGATACCAAAAGTACAAGGAGCCATAAAACAAGATAAGTTGGACTTCATCAAATTTGCAAACTTTTGTACTTCAAAGGACACTAACAAAAAAGTGAAAAGACAATCTACAAATGGGAGAAAATACTAGTAAGTCATATAGCTTGTAAGGGTCTAGTGTCCAGAACATGTAAAGAACTTTTACAACTCAAAAATAGAAAGACAATCTTATTCTTAAAGTTAGCACAGGATTGGAATAGATACTTCTCCAAAGAAGATACACAAATGGTCAATAAGTGCACAAAAAGATGCTGCCCATCAGTCATTTCAGTGATGCAAATCAAAACCACAGTAAAGTATTGTGTAAGTTTGGACCCACTAGGATAGGGGGAAAAAAAGATCAGTAGGTGTTGGAAACTATGTAGAGAAATTGAAACCCTCATGGAATCACTCACTGGAATTGCTCACTGGAACATAAGATGGTGCACTCACTATGTAAAATTGTTTTTAACATGTTCCCAAATGATAAACATAGTTACCATATGACCAGTAATTCCACTCGCAGATAGATGCCCAGTATTGAAAGCATATATCCACACAAAAACATCTGCTCAAATATTCTTAGCAGCATTATTTATAATAGCCAAAAAGAAATAGCATTCCAATATCCATCAACAGATGAATGGATAAACAAAGTGAATTATATCCACACAGTGAAAATTATTTGCCCATAAAGAATGAAATACTGATACGTGCTACACGTTAAGTGAAACAGGCCAATTACAAAAGACAAGCATATGAGCCGGGTGTGGTGGTACACTCCTGTAATCCCAACACTCAGGAGGCTGAGGCAGGCGGATCCTTGCAAGTTCAAGACCAGCCTGGGCTACAAAGTGAGCTCAAGGCCAGCCTGAACTGCACAGAGAAACCCTGTCTCAAAAAGACAAACATATTGTATGATTTCATCTCTATGAAATGCCCAGCCAGACAAACCTACAAAGACAGAATGTCATGGTTGGCAGTGTTTGGGAGCTGGGGAAGTAGACCGTAGGACAACTGATCGGTATGCAGTTTCTTTTGGAAGAAAGAAAAAGGCCCTGGAATTAGCACTAACTGGTGGACTTTATGAGTGTAGTAAAAACTATTGAATTACGCACTTTAATTGCTCAATTCTAGGACATGTCCATTATATCTCAATAAAGCTGTTAATTTAAAAATATCACTCAGAAAAATGAATTCATGTAGAAGAAATGTCCAAGGCAGAAAAGTAACTCTACTTGGTCTTTTAAATCAGTTCAGCCTAAGAGGCATTCATTGACTCAGACTACACTAAATGCTCCTGGGGTGCAAAGATAAATAAATTGTCCTCGCCCTTGAGGAATTTAACCTTTAATGAGAAATTAATAATAGCAAATCTTCAGAAAGAATTTTGACCTCCTTTCCATAGTTTTTACTCACACATATATACAATGGTAATTCAACCATGAGAAACTTTAAATATGGCCATCACCCAAATTCACCAATCAGATGCTCAGCATCCGTTAAGTCAAAGCCCAGCTCCAATCACAGTTCTCCTCCAGCACAAGCCTCCCGCCCTGGAGTGCCCACTGCGGTGCGGGGTCCGAGCTCCGGGTGCCATGTACTTTCCCTGTCTCATTTCCTCACCCGTGCCCCAGCCCCAGGCTTCCTTCCTTGCTGGCTTTTATAGGATCTAGGGATTTCTTTTTTCGTTTAGGCATCTAGGTCTTTTTTTTTTTCTTCCAAACTCCACTGAGTTTCTTCAGATATCACATATTGTCCAGCCATCCAAGCAAATGCAGGTTCCTTCTTCCATGCATTTATATTTCTTTTACTTAGTAAAGATCCACCATGGCCCCTACTAGGTCCAAAATGCTGGGTTTGGTGCCTTACCCTGAATAAGCCAGGTACTGACAACGTCTTGTATTTTGTGTTGATCCAGAGCAAGGGTTGTAAACCAGATGCAGGTAGCAGGTGAATTTCATTTGGCATGAGCTGTCTTAAAAATATTTTAATTATTTACCTACAAAGTATACACAAGAGATGTTGTCCATGCACACATTTTGAGCTTCACTGGAAAAGTCTAAAGAGTTGGCCACGCTGGACCCAAACACCCATGTGCATCACCGTGGTGAGCCAAGTGGCAACGCCCACCTCCCCTGGGAGCAGGCCTCTCCTCACCACTGCAGCAGGTTTCATTTATGACCCACGAGCTCAGGAGGTGTTGGAGTTTAAGATGAGGCAAGCCCAGGAAGTCCGAATCATATTTAATCATAAGGTGGGACCTTGTCCCTTCTTTTGCAGTGTTAGGTTGCGTGGCCATGTCCTTCTACCCTTCCAACTTCTCCGAGCTGCTCAGTCCCACAATCCCGCTCAGTCTTCCTGCCATCAGTCCTGTCTAAAACATCTGCATACATGTATGACCCCAAGACACCCGCACAGAGGCACTTTCTGGCCTGGCCAGCTCCTGCATGCAGCAGCACGATTCCAGACACAAAGCACAAGGTTCTTCTCCACAGATGTATGAAATTCTCACTTCTGATTTATATCTCTTTGACATATGTGCACCTCCTTCCTGAGTTTTAATGAATTAAAACAATGCATCTCAAAATTTCTGGGGATACAATGCATAAGGGAATCCTGTTAAAAACACGTATTTTATGTAAAAGACTTCAAAAACTTAATAGAAAAAAACACAGCCCAGTTAAGAAATAGGCCACAGACCCAAACAGACATTGCTCAAAAGCAGACAGACACATGGCCAGCAAGTGTATTTTTAAAATGTTCAACATTACTAATCATCAGGAAAATGCAAACCACAATGAGTTATCACCTCGATCCAGTAAGAACGGCCACTGTCAAAAAGACTAAAGATAAGTGCTGGTGAAACGTGGGGAAAAAGAACACGGCTGATGGAAATGGAAATGGGGACAACTTCTATAGAAAGCAGTAGGAAGGTCTTCGAAAACTTAAACCATAACTGCCATACGGTCCACCAAATCCACGGCTAGGTGTGCACCCACAAGGAGAAGTCAGCACGTCACACGGCTGTGTCCACTGCTACACAGTGCAAAAAGCCAAGAATGGAAAACTGAAGCACATCTACTGATGCAAGCAAGGAGAAAATGTGGTGCCTGTACTCCGTGGAGCATTATTTGGCCATTAAAAAGGATGAACCCTGTCACTTGTGAGAATGCAGATGACACTAGAGATCACTGTGTCAAGTGAAGCAAGTCAGACACTGGAAGACAAGTACTGGACCACACGACCTCCTGTGCATGAAGATTCACTGCCTGTGGACTCTTCAAAGATGCTGACAGCAGCCCGGTGTTCAGCAGAGACAGGGGAACAGAGGGGAGAGATGGGCAAAGGCTGCTGGATGAGCTACAGTTAGGAACTAGAAGGTCTGGTATCAGGGCAACTGCAGAGAGCACTCACACTCAGTGCTTCTGAAAACCTAGCTGCAAGGATTTTGAAAGCTTTAGCCACACAGAACATGATAGACATTTGCAGAAACAGGTAGACTTAAACTGATACAAACACAGCACAGTGTGCACATGCATTGAAACACCACGCCACCCCCATTAATATGTACAACAGAGTTTTATGTACAATAAATAAATGAATGAGAAAAGTCCTCATGTGGGTGAGAATGCAGGTCCTCACCCATCAGGTGCGACGGAAAGCGCGGCGACTGCGTTTCCAACAAGTCCTCCACAGATGCAGGCGATGCCTGCCTGTGGCCCCTCTCTTCACGGGAAATCAGAAGACTCAACCAAGGAAGAGAAGGCTTCTGGGACAACAGTCAGCTGATGGAATCAGACCTCCGGGGTTACCATTTTAAAATTACAAAAACGTTCATCTCCAAGCACCCTGGGCCAAGGGAGTGTCTGATTCAGATGAGGCACTGCCGTTTGCAGTGGCCCACGAGGAAGAAACTATTGTGCACTGATTACTGTACATTCTCTCCATGATCAATGCTGGGCACTGGGCACTGGCCAAGTCTCCATGTGTTCAAAGCACTTAAAATCTAGCTGGCAGAAGGACTAATAGCAGCAGCTGAGTAAGGTCTCAGTTGTTAGAAAACAGTGATCCCAAAGTGGTCACAAGGATGTCACAGCCTCCAGAGGACAGCATCAAACCAACCTCACCTCCTCCCACCCCCGCGTGGATCGAGGGTCCCCCCTTTCCATCAGTCCCCACGACCCCGAGGAATCACCTACTGTCCAAGAGGTTAAGTTGAGGAGAAACACTGAAAACCACTGAAACTGTACATCAGAGGTAATGAGGAGCTAGGGCCAGCAGAGTAGGTAAGACGGGCGGGCACAGCAGCTGCCAGCGGCAGAGATTACTGGGGCACTGGTGGTGGAGGAAGAGCGAAAGAAGAATGAAGAAGGCCAGAGACCCCCTCGTGGTCACCCCAGCCTGAAACCATCACCTGACAACTCCAGGCCCAGCTGCGAGGGTCAGGTGGTGCTGCCCCGCTCTCCCCAGGAAGTCTGCCTGAGCCGCTGACTGTGCCGCTCCAGCCCTGTCCAGGTTTTCCTCAACTGCAAGACGGATTCTTCCAGGTCTCCCTTCACACATAAACCCCGAGTCCTGCGTCACCATCTCACCTGCCGTGACCAAGCCAGACACCTGAAGGGACCGCGGGCATGTAAACAGCCGCGTAAATGCACCTACAGAGGCGGAAAAGCCTGCCTGGCTACAGCGGGTGAGCGCTCTGCAGACACCAGCACACCAGGCCCTGGATACAGACGGCCCTCGCTGTCACCATCTCTGTGTGACTCTTCCCAAGCCTGCACCAGCAGCCTCCCGCCTCCCGCACAGGTGAGTGAGGAGCTACACTGCCGGTTTCCCTGGCCCCTCCGCTGAAGGAGTCCCTACCACGCTCCATGTCTACCCATCACACTCTCCACTAGGATTCTCATCCTCACTCTCAAAATATTTCAGACATACATCCACGGGTTCATCTAGTTCACAAGCGACTGTAACAGGCTTACCAAAACTTTAACCCTCTCACCACCTCCGCCTCTCGGGCTGTTTGTTCATCCACCCCTTCCTTGCTGGTTCCCTCTAGATCACCCATGCCATCCGGGCAGGGCCCTGTCTGGTTGTTAACCGCCTCTGTAACCATCACTTGGCCCAGCGCACGGCACACGGAAGGCTCTGGATGTCCTGTCAATGAATAAGACATGGATAACTTCTACACCAGCATTACATAATGGTCACCACCATAAAATAATTATTAGACAAGACGCAGTGATTCCGTCTGCAGTAAAGTCCAAAGGGGCAAAAGGAAATGGCCTTCACTGAAAAACAGGGGTTTAATTATAGCGTGTGCCTTCATTGGATATTATGACGGAGGAAGACACAATTTCCCTTCCCTACAGGAACTCTCTCAGCTAGCATGGGTATGCGTCCAGACGCAGTGACAGAGGACAGGACCTCTTAAAGGCTTTGCTAGCTTAGCAATGCCAATTCAATGGCTTAAAGAAGGAAAGAACAAGCTCGGCGTGGTGCTGCCCACTGAAATCTGAGAGGCTGAGGCAGGAGGATTTACAATTTCTAGCTCAGCCTGGGCAACTTGGCAAGATCCTGTCTCGAAATTTAAAAAGAGCTGGGAATGTAATTCAGTGTGAAGGACCTGGGCTCTATCTCCAGTACTAAAGGAAAAAAAAAGCACAAATAAAGAGAAAAAGAAGAAGAAGAAGGAAGAGGGGAAGAAAAGCAGAGAAGCAGAGAAAACCCAAGCCCACTATAAGACCACTAGACACCTTCACTGTTACCTAGGTTAGGCCAAGGGCCACACAGAACATGTCCCGGAGGCCTCTGAGTACTTTGTTCATCTATCTGATTTGAAATGAAGTCAGGCAAAGGTATGAGAAAGGTCCTGACGATCTGTCAGCCTTCTCCACTCCTCTCTGCCTATACCCACTGCCACCTCCTATTTTATTGCAAAATCTTAAAAGCCCAACTCCCCCCAGAGCGGTTTTTCACCCACTCTCAAATACCAAGGATACATTTTACCCTTTCACACCAAAATTTAGCAGAGCTCAGAGATGTCCCTGCGAGCTCGGTTCTTCCAGAGGTTCCCTCAGAGACAGTATTCGTAGTACTGGAAGGACTACTCACCTGCCATGGAAACGCGACTTCCTTCACCCTTCACTTTCCGTGCGGACCTCCCACACTCCAGTGAAACAATCTCATAGCCAAAGACTGGCGTATGGTTTACGTGTTAGCAGTTCTCCCTGCCTTCCCTGTGCTTGCTGTGGTTTGCTGTGGGCAAGGTTTCTTACCGAGGTATGCCACTTGATGGAACAGAAATTATTTCTAAGCAGTGTCATAAAAACCACTCCTTTTGTCCCACAAACATCTCCCTCTGAGGATAAAATACATGAACCGGTGTCCCCCGCCCAGCCAGCGTCCTTCAGCACAGCCCAGCAGTGTCACCCTCACTGCCCTCCATGGGCACAGCACACTCAGCACTTCAGGGACCAAATCTTAGCTGTCCCCACAGTCTCCACTCATTCTTTCGCATTTCCTCAAGGGTAGACGGCCCCACATCTTCTCTGCAAACTGACAAGTACATGGGTTGGCTCCTGGCTACCACTCCAATCCCACAGATAACAGTCTTCCCTCCTCTCCATGATAAATGAACAAAGCATTCCCACGCACTTCCCGAACCAACGCCAAAAGCCGATTTATCCCCTGCGTGACATCGGCAGTTCCACCATAAAGTGAAATCGCTGCTAGCATGAACTTGACAGCAATCGCTCTTCCGCCTTGCGCTCCATTGATAGCACCAACAGCCGACGCTATCACTGGACAAAGGAATTTTGTCCGCAACCTCTGGTTTCTCTTGAAGGGTGATGTCTGTCTCTAACTTTCAGCTGACTTTCCAAGTGTCTCTTCAGTAAGATGACTCACACTTATTTTTGCTGCTCTGGTCCTTTAATGAGGCTTGCAGTTACAGCCTCTTACCCACCTTGGCAATAGAATACATTAATTTTGTGAAGGGAAGTATTATTGTGTGCTGGTCCTAGACAACTTCAGTAGTACAACAGAGAAGCCACTGTGCTTTGTTTGAAAATGAAAACATGCAGGGCCTCACGCCATGACTGGACAAGGTTTTATAACAGGCAAGGATTAAGGGTTCCCTCCTAATGCAGGTAAGGACTCAGGGACGGTGAGGCCGGTGGAAAACAATTCTGAGAAATTCACTGTCTTATTTCCCCCGTGTGCTTCCTGCTCAGCTACTGTTTCAGAACCACCTCTGCTGCAGTCGACCCCTCTGTACACACAGATTCCTGCTTTGCACATACAGCGGGCTTCCACTCCCTACGTGTGCCCACGGCACCCTGAAAGATGTGTGGCAGTTACGTGACTAAGGCTGAGCGTCCCTCGTCTGAAAAGCTTGGGATCATGTTTTGTATCCCAGATTTTCTCAGATTTGGCAGTGTCTGCACACACATGATGAGATACCTAGACAGCTTAGAAACAGGTCCCAAGCTTAAACACAAAACTCGTTTGTTTTATACGTACCTTTCGCACGTGGCCGGAAGACCTTTCATACACTATTTTTCATAATTCTCTGTAGGAAACAAAGCTTTGTAGTGTGGACTTCTCTACTTGTACTATCATGGCAAGGCTCAAAAACCTTCATATTTTAAAGCATTTCAGATTTCCAATTTTTGGATTATGGATCAATCTGTATCTTCATCGCACACTTCAACAAACCACTTTTGAATCACTGATCTATTTTTGTGAAACAGGGATACAATTTGAGAACAGTAAACAGCAAAAATACTTTAGCAATAAACAAGTGCGAGATAGCTAACCAACACAAAACGGGTCACAACAAAACACAAGTGATACATTCCACCAATGCGGCCTTTGTAGCACAAATACCGTACAATCTTTTTATATACAATCGTTAACTATAATGAATTTTAAGATCATAGTAGGATGTCCACTGAGATAATTATTTTCATGTCACAAGGTCCTACAAGCTCTACCTCCCTTATATCATCTTTCTGATCTAAGGTCTGGCTCTGCCCACCGGGTCCCTTCAGCCCATCACACCAGCCTCACTGTCAATCTCTGCACACACCGAGTCACATCCCCAGATCAGGGCCTTCACATTGTTGTTCCTGCTGCTCCCAACTCTGCCTCTGGCATCTGCACAAACAACGCCTCTCACTTCATTTTAAGTCTCTGGTTATCATCTCTGTCCCATAAAACCTATTCAACCACTCTTACCTTGTTCTGCTTTCTCATTCAAAGCCCCTATCTCCCTCCAGCATGTTACATAATTTACTTATTCATTTGGTTTATTATTGTCTTCTGTCCCCAACAGAAAGAAAACTCCAAAAGCCAGGATGTTTGCTTTATTTATCGCTATTTCCCTAGCACAGGTTGGACACAAACTCATAGTATCACAGTAAACACTCACTGAATGAATGAATGAACAAACAAAATATTTTTCATTGCTTTTCCCTTCTAACCACGAAGTGCCTAGCAATCTTACTCTGAGAATTAAACAAAATCATAAGCCATTCAAAAGTCTTCAAGCAAAACAGTTTTATCCACCAAATGGTGTTAAAACTAGACAAGATCAGGACAGCACTTAAAGTGTGGAGGGGCTGGAGGTACATGGCCTAGTTAAGAAGTCCATACAGGAAAAGAGATGATGAAAGACATAATTTTCTAATCACTTTCTTAAGTGGTTTATTTCAACCACGTGAACAGACATTCTATACAAATTCAATCAGTGCTTGCATGCATATACAGGCATGCACACACATACACACACAAGCTGAACAAGTACGGAGAAACTAAGGACACTTTGTCATTGAGTACTCTTCACATCAAAGCTGAAGGTCTGGACTGACCAGGCAATGCTAGTGTTCTGAGACAGTGGCAATTTATACTTACAGCCTGGTGCCCCTTGCAGTTAGCACCCCATTTCACTCCCAAAAATGTCCTTGACTGGTGAAAGAAAAAATTCCACTGTCATCCTATTTATAAAGGAGGTACACAATTTCTTCTTCTTCTTCGGGCATGCTGACCAAGCTTTTGAGGACTTCAGTGGAGTGACTGCCGGAAAAGTGACAGCTACAATTAATCGTAACACCTACCAGCCAGCCCCGCAAGTGAACTATTACACGTGGCGATTCCCCACAGCGACTCCGGCAGCAGCAGTGCTACAAGCTCCCAATGTCTGGCTTTGGGACACAGCCCAAACCTGCTCCAAGTTCCCCGCATCACCAAGACCCTGCGAAAACGCTCATGGGGTGAGCAGACACAGAAATTCTCCTTCCTCACAAGCGCTCTGTGTGAAAAGCTGAGACCCAAACACAACTGGAGACAGAAGAAAGCACAGCAAACAACAGGCCCCCTATTGTCCTCGTGGCCTAGAGGGCTCAGAAACTAAAAGAATGCAGAGTCAAGTCCTCCGAGCAAGTCACTGGACTCTCGTAAATACCCGAGAACTGCACCACACACTACATCCGCATCATTCTCTCTGCAGAAAGGTTCTGTAGAAACTGCTTGCCCAAATCACAGGATCACTCAGCCCTAACTAAAAGAACAAGAGCTAATTCTTAATGCTCTGGAAGACAATAATAGAGCGGGCAGGGCAGACACTTAATGACTCAAGAATAGCATTATTTTATTTGTTATATGTGTAAATAGAGGCCAGGCAATTATCTCCTCCTCATCTTCCCCGCTACTTACTGTGTCCTTATGCACTTTGCAAGCTTAAATTTTTCTGATTTTCTTTTCTATACTTAGCACTGACAAATGAAAGACCAAAATGGAGCAAGACTCCAAACCTAATGTCAGCAAAGGGTGATGAAGAAGACACTCAGGCTTCCTTCATTTCCAGCGTGATCTATAATTTACCGCCCAAACCAGGCACATTGAAAAGGGGACGCTCTGATCTTTAAGAGAGGTCAACAGTAATAAACTGGCGCTCTCACGAGCAGACCAGAAGGTCTGGTCACCTACAGGCCCTCACCTATATCCTGATACCAGGCCTCCCGCATGTGGAGGAACAAGCCCTGCCCTGCAGGACGGTCAAGCTTCACCTGCCGTCTTCCCTCTTTCAGACCAGGCCTGGCTTCCGACAACAGCACGGCTCTCACGCAGGGCACTGGTCCCCGACCCAACACACCTGGCAAAACTGCCTCCATTTTCCCCAAGAAAGCAGGCAGCAACACACCGGGACAGCCACGCAGACCAGGCCCACGGCCAGCCCAGCCCAGGAGCCTCTCTCTTCTCTTAGAGAAACCCTGGGAAAGAGACGCATACCTGGTGAAAAGGTACACAGACACCAGCCAGATCCTCTCACAGATGCCAGGGCACATCATCAAACCCGGGCGAAGCCCAGTGGCCACCTCTCCCACAAAACACATTCAGGGAGATGAGAAGACCAGAGCGCAAGTCTCCAGGACAGCTCACAGCTTGGTTCCTTTGCCCTTTTCTGAGACCAGTGACACAGAAGCTTTGGAAAGACTAAGAAAGCACGTTTTTCTCCTAAGTTAAAGGAGGCACAGCTTTCATTTCATGTCTCCTCTTCAGAGGGCTGAACACTGTGTGTGTTCATTATATTTAGTACTGCAGTTGGTGAATATTAACTTAGGAGACCATTTCCCTCACATTCATAAAGACAGAAAGACAACCAATTTTCTTATCTAGATGCAACCGACAGCAGAGAGATAATCTAACAGAGCTAGTGGAGCAGGAACCTCCAGCTGGCTCATCTCACATGTTCAGAATGACTTTGATTTCCTCTGACATCACAGCCTTTCCCAGACGCACTGCCCAGAGGTCCCCCCTACCTGTGCTGGAGACAGGGCGAAGGCACAGTCCGAGGCGGGCAAGCCATCACCGGAGGAAAGCGCTGCCCAGGCAGACAGCCCAGGCTAACAGCCAGCGACCTGTCATGCAGACTGCAAAGGAGGCTGAATCCAAACTAACACGGACGAGACCACAGTCCCTCCATCCCGGAGCCACTGGGCACCCAAGGTCCATTCATGGACCAGAGCTCAGCGCTCCCCCAAAATGGAAAGCTAGTTTGAAATCAAAAGGCATTTTTGTTACTATAACTATTTAATCCACCACTGAGGCCAAAATGTGCCAAGGTAGTCATGCAAACGAACGGTTCCGTGATGACTTTCCAACGGTCAAAGAAAGCAAAAACAAATCACTGGTCAGGCTGCTAGATGATACGGTTATCAAGTCTCCTCGGCGAGATCCGATGATGTCTTTCCCACCTGGCACCCCACCCCAGCCCCGCTCCCAGCAGTCAAGTAGATATTTCTGAAGAATACAATGACCCTTTATGCCTGGCTTCTCACGGCGGCCGGCCGCTGAGGATGCCATCTGTCCCCCCACACTATATAAACAATCTCCGCAGGAACCTTCCGATGACCACACAGACTAGCGCGCCCCAGATTTTCACACCGCGAATAACATCACCACCCAGACGAGGCCTCCTGCTTAGGAACTCCACGGACAAACTTAAGAACCGGGCTTGCTTTGTTCGCAGGCGACCCAGTGTCATTGTAAACATAACCTTCTAGGACAGAGTCCTCTGCGGTGCGCAGAGAGGGACACGCAGCCCGGGAGCTCGCTCCAGGCAACAGAGGAAATGAGCCCTGGGGAAGGGGGACCGGCAAAAGGAGAACCCGATGCACGCGCAGCGAAGGCACCGCGCTGCGCCAGGTCTGGCCGGAGGCCCCGGCCAGCGCGGTTCCCCTTCCAGACCCCGCGCGCCCGCCCGAGAGAGGCCGGGGAAGCCGAGGGTCTTACGCTTAGGCAGAGGTCGCGCAGCGGCGGGCGGCCGCGTCCGCATGGCTCGGGGCAGGCGGCCGACTGGTCCGGCAGGGGCGCCGCGGGCGGGAGTCCCGAGCCGAGCCGGGCGCGGTCTGCGTCCCCGCGGCGGGCCACACGCTGGCCCTGGTCACCGAGCCCGGGCGCGGGCGCCGACTCCCGGGAGGACGGCGGTGCAGCGAGGCATCGCGGCGCACGGCCGGGCCGGCGGGCGAGGACGCGGCTGCGGAGCTGCGGGGCTGCGGGGCTGCGGGGCTCTCGGCCTCGCCCGCGGGCGCGCTGGAGCCGGTCCCGGCCGGAGACGCGCACTGCCCGCCCTGCGCCGGCCGCGCTCACCGGGCGGCGGCACCGCACCCGCGCCCGCGCCGGCACCCGCGCTCAGGGACCGCACCGCCTCCGCCCGCGCCGCCGGCCAGCTCGGGGACGCGCGGGGGCGGAGCACGCGCCCGAGGACGCCACGCGCGGCCCCGCCTGTGCCCGCGCCCGCACGGCTCGGCCCCGGCTGCGCCTCCCGGGCGCCCGCGCCCTGCAGCCCCGGGACCTCACCTCTCCCTCCGCCCCCGCCGCCCCGCGAACTCCGGCCGCGCTCCCCTCTCTGTGGGACCCCGCTCCGCAGGGCGCGCCGCACATGCGGGGCTGCGCAAAGAGAAGGGGTCGCGGGACCCTGGGGAAGAGAAGAACGGTGGGGCCCGCGGGAGGGACACAGGGACACACCCCAGGGAAGGAGCACAGTGGGGACCTCGGGGGAAGGGAGCAGGGGAGACCCCGTGGGAGGGCACAGGGGGACACCCCAGGGAAGGAGCGCAGAGGGGACCTCAGGGAGGGGCACAGTGGGGATCCTAGGGGTGCGCAGGGAGGACCCTGGCGAGGGTAGGGACGGGGAAGCTGGGATAAGGGTCTCCTAGGAGGCAAGACCGAAAGGGAGGATCCCTGCCGAATACCGAGCCCCTCTGAGGTGCCCCTCTGAGGTCCGGCAGGATTGTCCGCACATACTCCCCCCTCCCCAGGAAGCTGAGAAAGGCCAGGGTCTTTCCTTGGTTTCCCCAACTTCGAGGACAAGATAGACTGGGGTACCCCTGTCACTACCCGGGGTGTGGTCAAGATGGAAAATAGAACACTGAAGCCGTCTGGGACACTTGGCTCAAAGAGGGCGCTAAAATCCGAAATCTCTGCATGAATACTTGAGGCTTTCTGTGTTTGTAGCCGCTCCACTGACTCACTCCTGCCAGGGCAAAAAGTAAAAAGCTGTAAGGCCCTGGTGTCCGCCCCCCGCCCCGCATGCTGTTTATCCAGACATGGGAAAGGTTTATCAGCTTGAAGTTTTACTGTATCTGCATGAAATTCCAAGACACACACCCCCGCCCCGGTAATGGGTACCCGTCACTTGGGGATTTTTGAGTAGCTGTGCTCCATCCAATCCACCCACTCAGGCCGGGAATGGTAAGGGCCCTTGCATTTCCTGCAAGCGCTGCCTCACCCTGGCCCACAAGGAATCTTCGTGGTTCTAGCGCCCTGTCCCCGCCTACCCCTGGTCCCACCAGCCGCACTCCCGACCACCTTTACTGGTTCTGGGATGGGATTGGGAATGTTGGTCCAGAAACTCAGCTTGGGGTTTTTGTTGGTTCCCTGCAGGAAAAAGCTCCAGCCAGTTCCCTTTGTGCTCTGCCACGTGTTGCAACACAGCCCTGACTCCGCGGATCCTCTGCCCTGTTCTCCCAGGCCTCGTGGGTGAGTCACAAGTCCAATTCCAGGTTCTACTAGAACCGGGGTCCAGGGCCTCCCACATGCTGGAAACCCCACATCAGCAACCCTTAGCCTCCTGCATTGATTAACCACTCTGCTACAATCTATCTGCAAACAGGCATAAAAATGAATAGAAGTGATGTGGGTCAGTATCCTTTCCCTGGGTTTAAAAAAACAAACTCATGTTCTCTCACTTAGAAAGCACAGAAGCATCTGGAGAAGGGATTGATGTCTGAACCCTATAGATCCAGTCTTAGGATATGGAAAATACTCCTACATCCTTACATGTGAAAGAATTTCATGTATTCATGAAAGAATCTGACAAAAATACTAACCATGTATGTGACTTTCCCAATAGTAAGTTATGTACTAGAAAGAAGCTCTTCTAAACTATCAACCGTGAAAAAAAAAACCGTGATCAACTTTGCTGGTACAAAGACCAAAATATCAGATAACGCTCTAGAACATAATGGACAAAATCATCTTATATGTAAAAAAAATCAAACTATGTAGATAAAACATATAGGAAAAAGTATCAGGTATATCAGGCAGTTGATTAGAAAAATCATTGTGAGCTTTAAATACATAATTTGGTGTGATTTTTAATTCTAAGCCAATGCTATGCTTGGTGCCCTCTTTTGTATGTGTAATGTGTGGTTTTTTCCCCTTAGTGCCCTGAGCTATATCATTTTCACTCCCTGCTGATCTGTCTCCAATTGAACTTGATGCTCTGTGGCCTATTTCGAGGAGTAGGAACTTCCCATTGAAGACGTTGTTAAATTAAGTACAAAATTACCTAAGACGTCCATTTCTGTAGCCATTCACCAACCATCATATGGGAAGGAAGAAATAGTGTAGAAAGCTGGAGGCATGATCAAAGGATATCCGTTTGAATGCCCAAATACACTGTTAAATATATTACAACTTTTCTGGCCTTTTTAAAGAAAACATGCCAACATAATCAACTCATGGTTTTCCTAGTGACTGTGATTCATTTACCATGTCATGTTTCCTGAGAGCTGGTGAGTGTCAGTTTTGTCCTTAAGCTAAATGGTCTTGGGCTACTATCCTTTTGATGTTTTTGTAGTGTAAGAGTGAGTTTCCCCATCTGAAGACTTTTTTGTTGGTTTGTTTGGTTGATAGGTTTGGTTTGGTTTTGGTTTTGGTATCATTTACCACATTTATTATAAGGAATTTGTATCTGTGCATGATGTATCTTGATTCCTCTTTTTTTTTCCATTCCCACCCCCTTCTTTAAACCCCCTTCCCTCCCCATTCACAAAGCTCTGTTTCATTTTCTTTCTTTTCTCATTCTTTCAAGAGTTTTCTCATTTATTTTAAAAAGTTTGTGCTGGGCTGGGAGTTTAGCATGAGGTTGGTAGTTCAATCTTTGGTACCAAATAAATAAATAAAATTTTAAAAAAATAAAAAGTTTGGGTTTCAGAGACTCACACAAAGATACTAGTGTAGTGTGAGTAAATCCACTGGAAAGGTCTCATCACTATTAGTACTCCTGTGACTTTTTTGTTTTCTGGGAGTTTTTTTTCACTGATTTGATATTTCCTGCTTGGTATCAAAAATATTTTTTTTTTAACTAAGAAAAGGAGCCACGTGGGTAAAATGAAGTTTACCTAACAGTTTAAAGAATCTCTTTAGATTAATTCCCAACATTTCTCATGCACAAAGGTCGGACTCCTGCATTGTCTCCCCACACAAAGCCAGTGCCCCACAGGAAAGGTGGCAGGAGTGGCTTCTGTGATCCTTTGGCAGCAGCTGGCTGCTGGGACCAGATGCCCATGTGTCCCCTCGGTGTGGGCTTCTCGGGGGAAGCCCTCAGGGCTGCCTGGACTGCAGACAAGCTCAGGCCTCCTGCCAATGGGGTCCAGTTGGTGTCCGTGGCTGCTGGGTCTCGTCCTTGGAGCTGTCAGCTCTCATTGAGCCTCTTCCCACTCATGCCTCCTGGCTGCACGGCCCTCATCACTGCACCCCTGCTAGGGACTCCTCTGGACTTCAGCTCTGTGCACCCTTTATTCCACGGCCTGGACTCAGTAAAGTTAAACTCAGGGTTTCTCTTTCCCTCATCATGGCACTGCACTCTCTGAGTTTGCTTTGAGCCGAATGCCTTCAGTGTGGCGCCAGAGCATCTACGAGGCAGTCCTCGCCAACCTGCCAGTATCAGTCAGAGCAAGAGCCCCTGCTCTGACATATCCAGAGGGCCAAAGCCAGGAAAGGGCCTGTCCCTGAGGTGCACTCTGCCATCACTGTGTGCCGTCTTCTGCCATAAACCGCCATAACTGGAAAGATGGCTTCCCTCCTACTTCGTCTGGCCGTGTCTGTGGGGCCAGGAGAGTCTGGCCAGCAGCAGAATCTCTGGGCTGCCCAGTGCCTTTACACCATGTGCTCCTTCCTACCCAGCCTCAAGTCTTTACGCTGATAAGGAGAGGAAAGGGGTCTGCTTACCTCTGAGGGAAACTAAATGAAGGGCGCTTTTTAAAATGTTATCCTTGCATTATTAGCAAAGAAGATTGAATTTCTCAATAACGTCATATAATTTCTCACTTGACAAATTAGTCCCACTTTTATTCTAATTTAACAGGTGAGGAAATACAACTACACACTGAAGTCATTTTCAGGCCTACCCCACAACCACACCACCACCACCACATTTATGCTCTGATGCAGTGTTTTCTCCAAAATCTCTTCGTTTAAAATAAGATAGAGTTTTAAATTATCACTATTAGTTAAAAAGCTGAGTTTATCCAAAAGAAGAATTTTAAAAGAAGAATTAAGATGTATTAGGTACATGTACCAACTCCCCACAACATATACTAATACAAATAAATTTTTTAAATTTTTAATACATAAATTATTTTTTAAGTTTTATTTCCATAAGACACATAATATTAATCCCATTCTTGTTCACATCAATCTTCTGTTTGGATCTCTTTTGTCTTTGCTTAGTGACCTTCTTAATTTCTTATTTTCTTATTGTTTTCAACTTTTCAGCATCTTTCCTAACACCAGCCTTATAACATTTTCAATAATATTCACCCGGGAGAACCCCATGCCACTTCTTGCTTGAATACATATTTTCCCAATTTCTTGAGACAAAAGGCCAAAATACATGTGGATAGAGACCCCTGAAGATGGTAATATTTTGGTTATATGTCTAAGAAATATCATGAATGCCTTGAAAATCTAAAATGTGTAATATAATTTGTGTATTTTTCTTGTTGAATATATTGGATAAACTTTTTAACTTGGCTTAAAACTCCAATTCAGAACCAGATTCTGTTTGTGGAGAGGACTGAGGTGCTACAGGGCTTTTGGCCAAGGGATGGCCCCCCTTCCCAGAAGCGGTATCAGTACTGAAACTTGCGCCAAGAAGCTCATGTTATGCTTTATTTTGAGGTCACACAGAAGTGACACAACAATTAATCTAAGAAGACTTCTAGTGAAACTGGAAAATACATTGTGAAGTTAAAGGCTGGGGTGAGATTTAGGCTGTGTCATTCTCCATGCATGGCCTGGAGGCCAATACCACACCACAGGAAACGTATCCTTTGACTCTGGTTTTCTCAGTATGCCAAGCCAGTGCCCTAGGGACACATGTTCCACCCGTCTGTCCTGCCTCATGTCTTGGAAGCCTTGTCCATGTGACATGAACAACAGGCTTCTTGGCCCTCTGGCCCTGGGGGAGCTTGGAGGGGAGAGAGGGAGAACATTTGGAGTATCACACAGCATAGACTCTCTGTCTCTCTCTGTCTCTGTCTCTCTGTCTCTCTGTCTCTGTCTGTCTCTGTCTCTCTCTCTCTCTCTCTCTCTCTGTCTCCCTCTCACCCTGAGCCAGTGAAAAGTCCCCTCTGTCAGGCAGTCCGCCTTCCGGTACCCCCATCCACAGACCCCAAGGACTCCTTTCCCTTGTCCCTTCATGTTGCCTGGGCACCTCAGCATTCTCTGCTGGTTCTCTTGGCCCTACCCAAGCCTCTGTGAACAGACTTCATGACATTCCCTTCAACATTCCAGCCGGCAGGCATGTCTTCTGTTTTTCCACTGGGCTCCTTGTTTAGGATATTTACACTTTGAGAAATGATAGCTACAGATGACATTTGAGGTACACTTGGACTCTAGGCAGTGTTTATGGTCCTGATCAATACAGTTCAGGTCAGCACAGCTCAAATCAGTTGTCATCAGGTAATTTCAGACCTAGCTCCACTGGGAATGTTCTACCTCGGTTTTAATATTCAAACACTTCCCTTTTGTCAGTGCTGGAGCTGACAGAACCCTAAGGAAGCTCTTCAGGTCAGACACACAGGATGCTGAGAGAAACTTCCAAGTTGCCGTTTATTAACCTGGACATGGGAAAGGATCTCTGCAGTCAGAGCTGTTGGGCTGTCAACTCAGAGTTCTGCCTTCTAGTGGATAATATCAGAGCTCAGGTGACACAGGTCAGATGCTTGTATCACAGTGGCACAGAGGTAGAACTACAGGCACTGGATATTTTTAAGAGATTTTCCCGTGAATTTACATTGGCATGTGGCTTGCTTTTACACACATTAGCTAGGTACCGATAAGGAAAACAATACCCAGTACAGATGGATAACTGTACAGGAATGGGGACAGACTGTAACTGAGTAACAGCAGTGCCTGTGACTCTTACAGGCATGAAACATTGACAGAAGACAGATGCAAAAGAGCCGATGTTGCAATACAAAACAAGTAGTGCCCATCAATGACACTTAGAAGGCAGATTAGGGGTGCTTTGGATGAGGAAGTCATGGCTGGAACAGCCAAGAGGGGACTTCTGGGAAGCCGGTGATGTTCTCTCGCTTGGTGAGCGCTAGCTGTGTGGTGGAGCCATTTGACAATTATTAAGCTGTGCATTTGTGATAGAGGTATTCTTTGTCAACAAAATGTTTGAATATTTGCCAGTGGCACTTTTAGCACCAGAACATGCCCTGTTCTGGACAATGTTGTAGACTCACCAACCAATTAACCGCCGACCTAGGCTGCTCAGATGACTCCCTGTTGACAATACTGAAATGTCTGTCATGACATTATCTCAAGTACAAATGTCCTACATCACAACAGCATCTTATTCTTGTTGTCTTCCAGATGAATCGTATCACTTTTCAGATGATACCACTCTGGGACCATTCAAAAAGGACTTAGAAATCGTTTCTGAGGTTGTGCTGTTTCTGGAGAGCCCTCTGTTGATATCCTCTTGGAATTTTTAAATCTCAAAATTGGCATCTTCTTGATACATCAGTGTCGTGATTTATAACCAAACAGGTGTCTGGAACTCTCTCCCCACACCTACTGAGTCAAAACCCGCACACTTAGAGTCTCTACCTCTGTTTGAGTGTTGGTGCCTCCACCCCAATTTGTATACTGACATTTATCCCAATGTGATAGTACCAAGAGGGAGCCTGCGGAAGACGACTAGGTTATGAGGTCAAAGGTTTATTAAAAAGACCACAGAAAGTCTGTTTCACCATGTGGGGCTGCAGCTGGAAGGTACTATCCTGTTGGAGAGCGTTGAAGCTGAATACACGTGCAGGGCTGTGGTGTGGCCCGGACCTGGCTGAGCTGAGAATGAGGAGACGCCGCAGGGGGCAAGACAGGCCACCGCCGAGGCCACCTGGAGACTTCCTGGATAGTTTTTCTTAATTAGCATCGTCTGCTGCTATGAGGGGTCCTTGAACCCCTCCCAAGATCCTGCTCAGGTTTCCTGCGTTTTCCACTCAGCTCCTTGCTTGTTCTGATTAATTACAGGCCGCCCAGGGTCAGTCAGCCGCTCAGCTAGCAGAGTTCTGCAGAGGATCTCACTCCTCCTGCAGCCCTAAAGACCACGCTACGTGTCTCATTCCTTTGAGCCTTCGCTGTGCACCCGTTTAGGGGATTGGGGATCTAGGCACAGACCCCAACACTAGTGGAGCGGCCATTGCTGGATCTCGGGAGGAGGAGACATGGGAATTGTTGTTGTGTGGGTGCAGAGCGTGGGTGGGTTCAGTGTGGAGAGAACAGAGCTCCAGATGAATAGTGTGCTAGTCACACGCCACTGTGCAAGTGCTCAATGCCGCTACACTGCACACTTTGAAATGCTTCAAACAGTCATTTATAGCACATTTATTTTAAAGAACAACTTCACACACACTCCCGGCATGTAATGTAGGATATTTTATATGAAACGGAGCTCACAGTTCATACGTAATGGAGGAAGAGCATAGAATGAAACCCAGGGCCATAGAGGAAGCACGGCGCCAGCACCCCGATTTGCGGGTGGCACTTCCCTCAGCCCCCACGTGCAGCCCGTTCACTGGGCCCCATTCTGGTGCCTGCCCACTTCGTCTGGACGGTGAGCCATAGAGCCAGCCTTCATGTGCTCAGCACACAGGCCACGCGTGGTTCCCCCAGCTTGTTGACTCGGAGTGGCCTCTTTCCCCAGGAGCTCCTTGGGAAGCCAAGCCCTACCTGGCAACAGTTGCCATGCCAGGGAGACTTCCTTCAGCAGCATGCAGAAGCCTCGCTAATGAGCCAGAGAGAACCCTGCAATGAAGAATTTAGAAAAAGAGAAAGACTCCCTTTCCATATCGCCTTGCCTCTCCTAAAGAAGATGCCATGCTTCTCTGAGCAGCGTAGTGACTTCTGATAATGATAGTAGTTTGTTATGTCAGACATTTGATGTTCTGCTTTTGCTTATAGCAAGATTTGCCTTGTCACTCAGGTATCAAGAAAAATAGGGAGACCTTCATGGCCTTCTTGTTTTCAGATCATGATGAGCTCATTGAGGGATATTCAATGTACAAAATTTTCCAAAACTACATTGTGATTAAAATTGTCCGAATATCCCTTGTGTAACCACAACGATCAGCCTCTGAGTGGTGAGTTTTCTAATAAAACAAAGAACTCTCTAATTCACTGTTGGAAATTCAGTACATTTTCTGTTTTGTTAACTACAATGCTGGCAAATACGTCTTTGCACCTCCCTGCCACTCTACTCCCACCATCAAAAAAGAAAGAAAGAGAGAAAAAATACCCTGCTATGAAAATTGGAATGACAGTGTGGGAACCTCCAGCTAAGTACGGATCCAAATTAAAGAGCGTTAGTTGAAGGCAGCTCTCTTCTTGGACGGCCATAATTTCATGCTTAGAAGAATGTAATGGCAGTCATCTTGTAAACTGTCCTGAGGCAAGAGTAGTTTGCCTCCCACAGGAAACTGAGAGAGCCTATTTCCTGTGAGGGACCCAGATTTCATCTGGGCTTGGTGTACTGGTTTTCCATTGCTACTATAGCAAATTACCACAAACTTAGTGACTTAACGAACAACAAATTTATTTTCTCATCGCTGTGGAGGTCAGAAATCTGAGGCCAGTTTCCCTGGATGACAGCGAGGATGTTATCAGTCTTGCTTTCTATAGCCTTTAGGGAAAAATCTATTTACTCTTCTTTTCCAGCTTCTAAAAGCCCCCTGTGTTCTGTGCCTGATGAATCCTTCCTTTGGTTATTTTTGTTTCTTTGTCTTTTTGTGGTGCTGGAGACTAAACCCAAGGCTAAGTGCATGGTAGGCAAGCGCTCTACCACTAATCTACATCCTAAGTCCTTTAAAAAATTTTTGTTTTTTACTTTGAGAGAAGGTCTTGCTAACCTGCTAAGGCTAACCTTGGACTTTTCACGCTCCTGCCTCAGCCTCCTGAGTAGCTGAGATTGCTGGCATGTACACCACACCTGGCATTCTTCCATCTGTAAAACTCCTCTGTCCAACCTCTGTTTCCTTCATCCCATCTCCTTTTGCTTTAACCTTGTTGGCTCTCTTATCATAAGATATTTGTGATCACACTGAACTTGCCTGAGTAATTCAGGATTATTTGCCTACCTCCAAATCCTTAAGTAATCATATCAGCAAAATTCCTCTCCGATGTGATATAGCATGCTCTCAGGTTTCCAGGATTAGGCAGTCATCATTCTGTATATCACAGGTGCTGTAGCTCCACTTACAAGTTTCTCTCCCAGATACAGTCATAATATTAAATTTTGGCCAATGATCTGTTAGCAGGGGCACTTTATGAAAGAATAGGTGTGAGATGTGCACGTATCTTTCAAGCATATTCCTTTATTCTTTTTCTTCATGTCTTACCTCAGACAGACATGATAGCCGGAGTTAATACCTACACTGCAGCCTGAAGTTAACACACGGAGTGTAATCCCTAAGATAGTGAAGCACAGGGTGGCCTTTGGAGGACCCTTGTACCAGCCCAAACTGGCAAACACTGGCCTTACAGTAAGTGACAAAACAAAGTCTTGTGCACGTAAACCACTGTTCGTGCTTATGCTACTGTTAGCCAGATGTAGCTCTTGCCTGGCACTGACGGTCTAGTCCAGCAGAGCTGCCCTGCCAGTAGGCAGGGACTCACTGTGCTGGGTACCTCTATGTTATTTGGCCTTCAAGCTCAGTATATTTATTATTTATTTTCAGTGGTGCTGGGAGTTTAATCCAGCTGGGGCCTTGCACATGGTAAGCAAGTCCTGTATCACTGAGCTACACTTCCAGCCTGTCAAGATCAGTGTAGTAAAAATTACATCGTGGGCTCCTATGACAGAAACCCAGCACGCCCTGTCTTTAGGGCAAACTAAAAAGCAGAGACTCCAGCGGGCTCCGCTTCCCGGGGCCCCATCGGCAGGCCAGCTTCTCTTGGGGCAGCAAGATGGTGGCAAAGATCCCATCTTCTTTCTACCCTTATCTCCTTAGTGCAGAGGAAGAGGCAAGATCTCTTTCCTGGAAGCAGCCTCAGGGTGTTCTTGCACTACACTGATTCTGATCCAGTGAAGTTCGGGTTTCTGAACCAATCGTCACAGCGGCAGAAGCTTGGGATAACGTGGTGAGTTTGATTTGCACCGATTGGAATCTTTCCCTGCAAATCTCCCCTACAGGGAATTTGTCCCGCAGAAACAGTATAACCAGGAATCATGGAGGGTGTAATAAAGCACCAACACGTGTGAATTTGGAGGATGAGGTCTAGGAAAATTGAAAGTGTTAGCACAACAGACTTAACTGACTTCTCCAGGAGCCTAAAAAGAGAATTCGAGCCATCTTACAGGAACAAGAGGCGCTTACCTCTGTTGATATATAGGCATAGACTGTGTGTGCATGTGTGCGTGTGTGTGCGTGCGTGTGTGTGTGCATGTGTGTGCATGTGTGTGTGTTTGTGTGCGCGCACGCGCAAGTGCACCCAACCAGTCTAAAACCCACAGGTTCAGACTCTGTTTTTGCTTTCCTTAGTCACATTTACCAAATTCACATTTGTTTATATACCAAATATTATGCAAGATAAATTTGTGCTTTTATCTATTTTTATTTATTTATTTATTTGAGACAAGGTCTCACTATGTAATTCAGTTTGGCCTTTAACTCATTATTTGAACTTACTGTGTAATTCAGGCTGATCTTTAACTCCTGGCAATTGTACTGCCTCGGTCTCCCAACAGCTAGGATTACAAGCATATGCCACCATGCCTGGCACAATAGGTTCTTGACTCAATCCAAAATAGAGTATATTTTATTTGATTTTTTAGTTTTTCAAAAATACAGAAAAGAGACATCAAAAAGCCCATGACTGAGATTGAACAAGAATTAACTATTAGTCATGTTTATCTTAGATCTTGTTTTTCTAAAGTTAAATATTATTCTCAGACCTAAGTAGTTTGGATATAACTAAAAAGCCCTAATGCCTACTTTAATGCTTTTCCTCTGTCCCTCAGAAAGAATTGCTACCTGAAATTAGTGGAGATCACTCACCCCCATCCTTTTTGTGATATTGGCTGTTCAGTTGTTTGGGTAACATTTTCAAATATATTCAAATATAAGATATTCTGTGGTTAATCAACTGGGAAACCAGCAAAAGGGTTAAATACAGACAGGATCGTGAGAGGGGTCAAGTAGGTGCTGATATAGAGATAGGAGCAGTTTCAGAGACTAATAAGATATGGTGAAACACTGGGGAATGGAACATCCTTACCACCCCGAACTGCATCCTTCAGGACGGAAGTTGGAGCATCTTGTCATTGTGTCGACCAAGGCACAGGGTGGAAGGAAGTACCAGGTTCTCCTTCCCTGCTCCTCCTGCTGCCTCCAAAAGCAGCCCAGGAGAGCCCGAGTGAGGCGGCTCTTAAAGGTCAGCTTCCTGCAGGAACAGGGAAGTGAGAAATGAGATCCAGAAAGGCAAATGGATAATGATCAATGCAACCTGTTTGTGTTTAAAGATTAGATAAATACTATTATAAAGTACACAAGTTTAGTCCTATAGTGATAGATAAGCTGCTTCCCCCCACCAACCCATCCAACCATAAAATAAGACTTTTTGGAGATGCAGGAGGGGATCAGGAGGACAGGGCAGCCTGCAGGGAAGGCGAAGGGGTGGAAGATGCCTGAGACGTGCTATGCGCATGTGCCAGCCACCCAGAGTAGGGGTAACTAACCAGTATTTGTTGCAAACATACACTAGTAATAAAAAATGCAAATTCAAGTTACTAAATAAAACTTTTTATCTCTGAACACCACAGTTGTTTGCCTACGTGCATTTGGCAAGAGAAAAACAGCAGAGAGTTCCATAAAGAAAATGTCAGATTTTTTTTTCCTCTGTGATATCACAGGGAGTGGCAAGATAGCAGAAGGTTCAGGTCAACTGAGCAGTTTTTGAATTGCTAAGCATTCTTCCCTCTGCCTTGCGCCACATAGAACGGAAATACTGCAGCTGGAACAAATGCTGTTAGCATTAAACACATTGTCTCATTTTTCCTCTTTTAATGGTTTTATTGAGCTATAATTCACATACCATATAATGACCATTAAAAGTGTGCAATTTGATGTTTTTTAGTATGTTGGCAGTGTTATGCATCTATCACCATAAGTGACTTAGAAACTTTTCATTATCCGCATCCCAGGAAACTCCACGCCCCTTATTCTCACCTCCATTCTTCTTTCTCAACTTTTTTTTTCTTTTTTTGGTACCAGGAGATGGAACTCAGGACCTTGTGCCTGCCAGGCGGGGGCTGTGCCACTGAGCTACTTCCCCGGCCCTTTCTCAGCTCTTTTGATCACTCGCCATAACACCAAACAATCTAACATTGCTGCCTAATTTATGTAATTCACAAGTTACAATTCTCTTGGATGTTCTGCTCCCCAATCTAAGAGACTACACCAGGTACGCTGTTATAATCTGATGGAACGTATTTGTAATATTGTTTTTCCTTTATTAATTGCCCTTCAACTGGATTGCCCAAATTAATTTATTAAACGTGTCAATAACTTCATGTTCACTTCTCACTCTTTAAAATTACTATTAGAAATGTCCTAAAGTTTTTAATTACTATGAGACTATTTCAATTATTTTTGGCTTGCAGTATTGTTTAAGGTAAGTGAAAAGTCATTTAAAGTGAAATGAATTGTTTAATAGTTTGAAATGGTATTAATGAGAGGAAACAAAACTGGATCCAGAAATACCCTGGAAGTACTTCTGCTTTACTGGGGATTAATTAGAAAGTTTATTAATGCTCTGCCAGTACTTTTAATTCCTTCATTTAAGAGTAATGTAGAGAAATAAATGTAAGTTAGAGGGAGCAAACAAAATGAAGGACTGTAAAAGGGAATAGATGGGGCAAAAACAGAAGGTCTGAGGGGTGACACACGTCTGGAACCCCAGCAAGGAGGCAGGAGAATGGAGGCCAGCCTGGGCTACATAGTTAAAGGTCAGCCTGCACTACATAGCCAGACTATCTCAAAAGGGAGAGAGAGGGAGTCCCATTTTACCATGAAAACGTTGGAGAACAATGTCACCGTCCTCAAGGTTAGAGAAAGTATTTTCATTCATCATGTCACGCATGTTCACCAGTGTGGCTGTGTGTGGGGGTCCACGTGTGAGTTCCGAATCTATCGTTCCATCCCTACACTCCTCTTCTGGTTCTAGACCCAAACACACCCCTGGACAGCTCTACTTCCGTTACAGGAAACTCAGGACCGAACTGAGCTCATCCTTTCCCTGTGTGGCAAACATGCCCTCAGGAGGTCCCTTGGCCCCTCCCTGGGGTCCTCACCTCCATGTGATGCCCTCCCCTGGAGTTCGGGAGAAGCCGGCGGAGGTGGTGGGGTGTCATTCCTGGGCTCACCTAAGCTCCATAGGTTCTGTCTTTCTGGCCGACGCTCCGGTCCCCTGGCTGGTTTCCTGAAGTCAGGAGTCATGGTGGGGCGCGCCCGCCGAAGGAGCTGTGACCAGCCTCTCGGAACTTCGCAGGGTCTCAATCTGCCAAAGGCAGCTCCAGTGGACCATGGAGAAGCTGGGGCCTCCATCCTACAACCCCAGGACACGCTGTCTCCAGTGATCTAGGAGGCTGCCATTGGCTCACTCCTTGAGGGCACCTTGGGAGACTGAGCGAAGGACCCAGCTACACCATGCTCAGACGCCTTGCAACCCACAGAGCCCAGGCTGTCAGAAACGTGCTGTTCCAAGCTGCTGAGTTTGTGGCAATGTGTTTCACAGAAACAAACAAGTAACGGACCCCACAATCTCATCCTGTCCTTCTCCTGTGATCTCCTTCAAATTACTGCACATCCTATCCTGTTACCAGACTATCCTGAATTCTTCTCCCCCTTTCATTCCCATAGCCAGTGAGTCTCTGTGTACCACTGTTTGCCTCCCGAATAATTTCCTGATTGAGCAATCCCCCAACTGTACTCTGCCGACACTGAGAATGTGTCCACACACAAACATTTCAGTGTAGATTATATACGTCCTACGTACATTTAGCTTGGATACAGCTGCAGCTTTTAATCCGTCTCTCCGCTTCTCCCAGTTCCAGTTCATTCTTATAGGACTACCAGCTTCTCTCTCTAAAGCACAAGTATAAGCATTTCATTGCCTACGTAAATTATTTCAGTGGGTCACTGAAAAACTTCAGACATCGGAGAAAAAGCGCAATCTTTCTCCTAAATTTGATCCAACTCCTGCCTGCTTATGCTCTCCTTTCTTACCATTTCTGCTTTAACTGTACTGTGCTTTCAGTTCCCCACCTGCATCTTCCTTTTTTAGTGCCAAACACTCTTGTGAGGCTGTTCCTCCTACTGACAGCTCTTCTGCCTTCACTCAACTGGAAGACTTCCATTTGTCTTTTCACTTGCCCTGGTCCCCTCCAGGAGCCTCCCTAGACCTGACTCTCTAGATTCCCATCCATGCTAGAGGCCCCTCCGTGTGTTCTCTGATCTCCAGCACACCCCCTGTTTGCATTCCAGTCTCTCCTCCAGACACCTAACCCCTGGCCGTCTGGAACTTTGTTTTGTTAATTTGTTTCTCCTATGGTTATGGAAAATCATTGCTGGAGTTTTATTCCCATGGTGAGGTGTTGCAGGGGTAGAAAATTATTCAGACTATGGGCCTTTGGAAGATGACTGAAATTAGAAAAGTCACTAGGTAGAACCCCCATGAGAGAATACCTGTGTCTTTTTATTGAGAGAAACAAAATTGCTATGGCTTGTGTCTAGATGTCCCCCCAAAGCTTCCCGCAGTCATAGGAGGGGCTTTCCAGGGGTGGCTGGCTCTAGGGTGTGTGCCGCTGGGACCGAGGGTGTCGTGCTGAGGCTGATCCATGATGCCATGCTAGGATTAACGCTGTCCCTCATGAGTGTGTGGTCCCCGCCCTAAGAGTGGGTAACCTGGATAATACAGAACGGACAGAAAGAGGGTCACTGCTGGTCACTGGTAGTTTGCTTCTTTCTGCTTTCTGCCTGCCATGAACTGTTTCTCTTCTGCCACGCCACCCTGCCTCGGAGCCAGCCGACGATGAACTGAAACCTCTGCAAACTGTGAGCTAAATAACCCTTCCCTCCTTTAACTATGAGAGGCAGGTATTTTGTCTCAGAAATGAGAAAAGTAACCAAGACAAGAATACACACATGCATGCTCACTGTCTCTTGCCACGTGCAGTTGCCTGCATGACCTCATGGCTCTGCCAGGGAGAAGACCCCATGCCCAGATGAGGCCTTCTGACCTCGGACTAAAACCATTAGCCAAAATGAACCTCTTTTCTTATCCTTTATCCAGGCTGTGGTACTCTGTTGGGAGCAACCGAAAGTGGGGTAAGACAGTATCCAACCCAACAAAAATGGTCCTCTGGTTAATGGCTTAACTCAGTGCGCACTGCTTAGATATTACATATCAAAGGAATTGGCAGGAAATGCACATAAAGAAGGCACGAACTCTCAGAACAAGATGCAAAGTAGGAAAGTGCCCTTCCTCTGCCTTCATCTCCAAGCTGAGCTCCTATTTCTAAGCGATGTTATTCTGAGGTGAGAAAGAACTGGGGGACTGAACATGGCTCTTTGAGCTTGAGTTTCTGAAGCACTGATGAGAGTAGGAGAACGTTAGAGGCAGGGAACACTGTCATCTCAGGGTGCGGCTCGTGTACTAGGAGGTGCTGAGAAATGAAACTTTTTTTTTTTTTTGGTACCGGGGATTGAACTCACGACCTTGCGCTTGCCAGGCAGGCACTTAAGCCACTGAGCTAAATCCCCAGCGGTGCTGAGAAATGAATGTAGCTTTGGCACTAGTTATTTCAATAACTTAAAAACTCATTCAAATATGTAGGCTATCTAATTACACAAAAGAAAACTGGAGTCCATGTAAGAGTGTAGCACCTGGGGCTGGGGATTTAGCTCAGTGGCATAAGCGCCTGCCTGGCAAGCGTGAGGTTGTGAGTTTGATCCCCAGTACCGCAAAAAAAAAAAAAAAAAAAAAAAGAGTGTAGCACCTGCCTGGCAAGCGTGAGGTCCTGGGTTCAATTCCTGGTACAAAAAAAAAAAAAGGTGATGATGCTCTATGACTCTTAGTTTGGGTTCTCCTTATCTTGCGTCTGAGATATGGACGTGGGTTTTAATTAGGAGGTGGCTCAAAGAAGGTAAAATATACAGGTGGAGAAAGTGAAATGGAGGAAAGCCAAAAAAAGTGTCTCCTCGAGTTGTGGGCAACTTGAGCTTGAGTCTACTTGGAACTTCCTGAAGAACCATGCAGAATGTGCCCCAGAATTGTCTCATGAAGGAATTGGAGGTGAAATGTTTTTTTTTATAATTTTATTTAAAGAGAAAAAAACAAAACAAAACAAAACAGAATAAAGGGTAGTGACAATACAGTATTCCAAGGAAAAAAGGAAAAGAACAACAATAAAAAAAACCTAAAAAAATTATTACTTGACAAATTACATACTGACTTCTTGGAAATAGTTGTTCAAATTACAAAGTTAAAACATGTAAAGTAGACATTCAAACAGTGAGACTGTTAACATTTCTGCTCCACAATCTGACAAAAACAGCAATATGGTCATCCATCTTACCCATTCAAATATACATGCAATTATATCAAAAGGGTAAAGTTAAACACAACAAAACAGAGCAAAGCAGATCACAAGAAAGCAATGTAAGAGACAAAAATTTCAAAACTAGACAATCGGAGATAATCACTCTCTATCGTACTGACTCTTGTTTTCTTCCAAATAGTTGTCCATATTGTCACATATAGGGAATTCATATGAAACAACCTAGTATGGAATTGATCTGAGCAGGACGAGGAGGGCATTTCAGGTCTTCAAGACCAGACATTAGGGAAGCCAAGAATGGCTGTCATAGTGTCTCTCATTCTCCTCAAAACAGCTGTCCATACATTCATGTGTGTTGAACTTAAACAAGGCAAAGCAAGCTAAGATCACTTTGAACAAAAAGTGATAGTTTTGCTGGACTTCACATCATGACATTATGGAATCAGCACTGGGTATTGTAGTGTCTCTTTTTCTTCAAAGTAGTTGTTTATTTCAACATGTGTTATATAGTTGGTTCTTGTCAATTGTTTATAAGCTCTACACATGCATGAGTCTCTACATGTATATCTATCATTTCTGTATTAGCAGGAAAAACAAAACAAAGCAAGATAAAACAAAACAATTCCTAAAAAAGCATGAGGCAGACAAGTCACATAAAACCGCAATACAAGGTGATCTACAACGGTTACCATGGTGTCTCAGCAGTATATAACAACATTAATAAAAACAAAGCATTAGAGACATTATAAGACTTCAAAAGCAAGTAATAATCAAACCACAGTGGGTATCTTAGTGAATCTTGTCATCTTCAGTGTAGTTGCCTATACACTTAGACTTGATGCTATCCATCATAACAGATTTAAATAAAATCAGTCAATACAAAGTAGCAATCTAACAAACCAGATTCAAATAAGATCAGTCATAATAAGACAGTAT